>WNWK01050451.1:0-12832 GCA_009830355.1 Cherax destructor | reverse complement strand
TTAAAAACCCCTGCCATACATTTTTGGTATACTCAGAAAAACATTCCCCTAAAATTTTTTACACTCTTTTTATCCCCCTTCCTTTATAAAAAGGGAACTATACATGCTCTCTGCCAACCCCTAGGTCCCTTTCCCCCTCTTTCATACATTTTTAAAAAAAATCCCCCTCCAGCACTATTCCCCCCCTGCTTTTAACATTTCTGTCATTTTCCCGTCAATTCCAGCTGCTTTACCCCTTTCAATTCTCGAAATGCCCCCACGCACCTCCCCCCCCTCACACCCTGCTCTTCTTCACCCCTAAACGATGTTTTCCCCCCTGGAGTTAAAAGGATTACGCCCCCCTTTTTCATCAACTTTTAAAAAGTTCCTCAAAATTTTCCCCGCCATCTACCCAATACCCCCAGCTCCCCTCTACTAACCCCCCCTACTCTGTTTTTAACTGAAAATCCTTTTCTTTTCCCGGGGCTTTCTTTTTTTTAAATCTCACTAAAAATTTTTTCTTGTTTTCAGAAAAAGTTTTTGGGCAGAGCCTCCCCCCATTCTTTCACCCAGCTCTTCTTTTCCCTCTCTCACCCTCTCTTACCTTTTTTTTTACTCTCCCATACTCTGCTCTTCTATTAACACTTCTTTTTTGGGAAAAACCCCTCTCATAAGCTACCTTTTTCTCTTTTATCACACCTTTACTTCTTCATTCCACCACTCACTCCTCTTTCCTCCTGCACCCACCTCCTATAGCCACAAACTTCTGCCCACATTCTAATACTGCATTTTTAAAACCATCCTGCCAGGTGACTGTGAAACAGAAACTTGAAACTGTTTTACATGATGGTAGGATTGCTGGTGTCTTTTTTCTGTCTCATAAACATGCAAGATTTCAGGTACGTCTTGCTACTTCTACTTACACTTAGGTCACACTACCAAACATGTACACGTTTATGTATACACACTCATCTGAGTTTTCTTTGATTTTATCTTAATAGTTCTTGTTCTTATTGCTTTTCCCTTTCATATCCATGGGAAGTGGAATAAGAATCTTTCCTCCGTAAGCCATGCGTGTTGTAAAAGTCAACTAAAATGCCGGGAACAATGGTAGTAACCCCTTTTCCTGTATAGCTTACTAAAAAAGAAGAAGAAAACCGTCAAAGTGGGATGTTTGAATGTGCGTGGATGTTGTGCGAATGATAAGAAAGAGATGATTGTAGATGTTATGAATGAAAAGAAGCTGGATGTCCTGGCTTTAAGTGAGACAAAGCTGAAGGGGTAGGAGAGTTTCAGTGGGGAGAAATAAATGGGATTAGATCAGGGTTTCAAATAGAGTTAGAGCTAAAGAAGGAGTGGCAATAATGTTGAATAATCAGTTATGGCAGGTAAAGAAGGAATATAAATGTATAAATTCAAGGATTATATGGAGTAAAATAAAGGTTGGATGTGAAAAGTGGGTTATAGTAAGTGTTTATGCACCTGGAGAAGAGAGAAGTGTAGAGGAGAGAGAGAGATTTTGGGAAATGTTGAGTGAATGTGTGGGAGTTTTGAACCAAGTGAAGAGAGTAATTGTGGTTGGGGATCTTAATGCTAAAGTGGGTAAAAATGTTGTGGATGGAGTAGTAGGTAAATTTGGGTGCCAGGGGTAAATGTAAATGGAAACCATTAATTGAGCTATGTGTAAAAGAGGTTTGGTAATAAGTAATACATATTTTATGAAAAGAGGATAAATAAATATACAAGGTATGATATAGCACGTAAGGAAAGTAGTTTGTTGGATTATGTATTGGTGGATAAAGGTTGATGAGTAGGCTTCAGGATGTACATGTTTATAGAGGGCAACGGATATATCAGATCATTATTTGGTTGTAGCTACAGTTAGAGTAAAAGGTAGATGGGACAAAAAGAAAATGGCAACAGCAAGTAAGAGAGAGGTAAAGTGTATAAACTAAGGGAGAAGGAAGTTAGGGTGAGATATAAGCAACTATTGGCAGAAAGGTGGGCTAGTGCAAGTAGGAGTAGTGGGGGTTGAAGAGAGTTGGGATAGTTTTAAAATGCAGATTAGAATGTGGGCAGAAGTTTGTGGCTATAGGAGGGTGGGTGCAGGAGGAAGAGGAGTGAGTGGTGGAATGAAGAAGTAAAGGGTGTGATAAAAGAGAAAAGGTAGCTTATGAGAGGTTTTTACAAAACAGAAGTGTTAATAGAAGAGCAGAGTATGTGGAGAGTAAAAGAAAGGTGAAGAGAGTGGTGAGAGAGTGCAAAAGAAGAGCGGATGAAAGAATGGGAGAGGCTCTGTCAAGAACTTTTGCTGAAAACAAGAAAAATTTTGGAGTGAGATAAACAAGGTAAGAAAGCCTAGGAACGAATGGATTTGTCAGTTAAAAACAGAGTAGGGAGTTAGTAGATGGGGAGCTGGAGGTATTGGGTAGATGGCGGGAATATTTTGAGGAACTTTTAAATGTTGATGAAAAAGGAGGCGGTAATTTCATGTACTGGCCAGGGAGGTACAACATCGTTTAGGAGTGAAGAAGAGCAGGATGTGAGTGTGGGGGAGGTGCGTGAGGCATTACGTAGAATGAAAGGGGGTAAAGCAGCTGGAATTGACGGAATCATGACAGAAATGTTAAAAGCAGGGGAGATATAGTGCTGGAGTGGTTGGTATTTTTGTTTAATAAATGTATGAAAGAGGGAAGGTACCTAGGGATTGGCAGAGAGCATGTATAGTTCCTTTATATAAAGGGAAGGGGATAAAAGAGAGTGTAAAATTATAGGGGGAAAAAGTTTACTGAGTATACCAGGTAAAGTGTATGGCAGGGTTATTATTGAAAGAATTAGAGGTAAGACAGAGAGTAGGATTGCAGATGAGCAAGGAGGCTTTAGAGTGGGTAGGGATGTGTAGATCAAGTGTTTACAGTGAAGCATATATGTGAACAGTATTTAGATAAAGGTAGAGAAGTTTTTATTGCATTTATGGATTTAGAAAAGGCATATGATAGAGTGGATAGGGGAGCAATGTGGCAAATGTTGCAAGTGTATGGAATAGGTAGTAAGTTAGTGAAGGCTGTAAAGAGTTTTTATGAGGATAGTGAGGCTCAGGTTAGGGTGTGTAGGAGAGGGAGATTACTTCCCGGTAAAAGTAGGTCTTAGACAGGGATGTGTAATGTCACCATGGTTGTTTAATATATTTATAGATGGGGTTGTAAAAGAAGTAAATGCTAGGGTGTTGGGGAGAGGATGGAATTAAATTATGGAGAATTAAATGCAAATGGGAGTTGACACAGTTACTTTTTGCTGATGATACTGTGCTTATGGGAGATTCTAAAGAAAAGTTGCAAAGGTTAGTGGACGAGTTTGGGAGAGTGTGTAAAGGTAGAAAGTTAAAAGTGAACATAGACAAGAGTAAGGTGATGAGGGTATCAAACGATTTAAATAAAGAAAATTGGATATCACATTGGAGAGAGGGATTATGGAAGAAGTAAATGTTTTCAGATATTTGGGAGTTGACGTGTCAGCGGATGGGTTTATGAAGGATGAGGTTAACCATAGAATTGATGAAGGAAAAAGGTGAGTGGTGCATTGAGGTACCTGTGGAGACAAAAACGTTATCCATGGAGGCAAAGAAGGGAATGTACGAAAGTATAGTGGTACCAACACTCTTATATGGGTGTGAAGCATGGGTTGCAAATGCTGCAGCGAGGAGGAGGCTGGAGGCAATGGAGATGTCCTGTCTAAGGACAATGTGTGTGTAAATATTATGCAGAAAATTCGGAATGTGGAAATTAGGAGAAGGTGTGGAGTTACTAAAAGTATTTGTCAGAGGGCTGAAGAGGGGGTTGTTGAGGTGGTTTGGTCATTTAGAGAGAATGGATCAAAGTAGAATGACTTGAGAGCGTATAAATCTAGGGAAGGAAGGCGGGGTAGGGGTCGTCCTAGAAAAGGTTGGAGGGAAGGGGTAAAGGAGGTTTTGTGGGCGAGGGCTTGGACTTCCAGCAAGCATGTGTGAGCGTGTTAGATAGGAGTGAATGAAGACGAATGGTTTTGGGACATGACGATCTGTTGGAGTGTGAGCAGGGTAACATTTTGTGAAGGGATTCAGGGAAACCAGTTAATTGATTTAGTTGGACTTGAGTCCTGGAAATGGGAAGTACAATGCCTGCACTTTAAAGGAGGGGTCTGAGATAGTGACAGCTGGGAGGGACAATTCTCAGCTGTCGTATCTGAGCTCCTCTGCAAAGACAGTGATTATGTATGAGTGTGGTGAAAGAGTTGAATGATGATGAAAGTATTTTCTTTTGGGGATTTTCTTTCTTTTGGGTCACCCTGCCTTGGTGGGAGACGGCCGACTTGTTGAAAAAAAAAAAAAAATATATATATATATATATATATATATATATATATATATATACACACACATATATATATATATATATATATATATATATATATATATATATATATATATATATATATATATAATATATATATACATATATAAATATATATACATATATAAATATATATATACATATATAAATATATATATATATAAATATATATATACATATATAAATATATATATACATATATAAATATATATATACATATATAAATATATATATACATAAATATATATATACATATATAAATATATATATACATATATAAATATATATATCAATACATATATAAATATATATATACATATATAAATATATATACATATACATATATAAATATATATATACATATATAAATATATATATATATATATATATATATATATATATATATATACATATATATACATATACATATATAAATATATATATATATATATATATATATATATATATATATATATATATATATATATATATATATACACATATACAAGGGGCTTTAGGAAGGTAGGGGTGAGTAGACCAAGTGTTTACAGTGAAACATATGTGAACAGTATTTGGATAAGGGTAAAGAGGTTTTGTGGCATTTATGGATTTGGAAAAGGCGTATGATAGGGTGGATAGGGGGGCAATGTGGCAGATGTTGCAGGTGTATGGAATAGGAGGTAGGTTACTGAAAGCAGTGAAGAGTTTTTATGAGGATAGTGAGGCTCAAGTTAGAGTGTGTAGGAGGGAAGGGGACTATTTCCCAGTAAAAGTGGGCCTTAGACAAGGATGTGTGATGTCACCATGGTTGTTCAATATATTTATAGATGGGGTTGTAAGAGAAGTGAATGCGAGGGTCTTGGCAAGAGGTGTGGGGTTAAAAGATAAAGAATTAAATACAAAGTGGGAGTTGTCACAGTTGCTTTTTGCTGATGACACTGTGCTTTTGGAAGATTCTGAAGAGAAGTTGCAGAGGTTGGTGGATGAATTTAGTAGGGTGTGTAAAAGAAGAAAATTGAAAGTGAATATAGGAAAGAGTAAGGTGATGAGGATAACAAAAAGATTAGGTGACAAAAGATTGGATATCAGATTGGAGGGAGAGAGTATGGAGGAGGTGAATGTATTCAGATATTTGGGAGTGGACATGTCAGCAGATGGGTCTATGAAGGATGAGGTGAATCATAGAATTGATGAGGGAAAAAGGGTGAGTGGAGCACTTCGGAGTCTGTGGAGACAAAGAACTTTGTCCATGGAAGTAAAGAAGGGAATGTATGAGAGTATAGTTATACCAACACTCTTATATGGGTGTGAAGCATGGGTGATGAATGTTGCAACAAGGAGAAGGCTGGACGCAGTGGAGATGTCATGTCTGAGATCAATGTGTGGTGTGAATATAATGCAGAGAATTCGGAGTTTGGAAATTAGGAGGAGGTGCGGGATTACCAAAACTATTATCCAGAGAGCTGAGGAGGGGTTGTTGAGGTGGTTCGGACATGTAGAGAGAATGGAACGAGACAGAATAACTTCGAGAGTGTATAAATCTGTAGTGGAGGAAGGCGGGGTAGGGGTCGGCCTAGGAAGGTTGGAGGAGGGGTAAAGGAAGTTTTGTGTGCGAGGGGCTTGGACTTCCAGCAAGCATGTGTGAGCGTATTTGATAGGAGTCAATGGAGACAAATGGTTTTTAATACTTGACGTGCTGTTGGAGTGTGAGCAAAGTAACATTTATGAAGGGATTCAGGGAAACCGGCAGGCCGGACTTGAGTCCTGGAGATGGGAAAGTACAGTGTCTGCACTCTGAAGGAGGGGTGTTAATGTTGCAGTTTTATAACTGTAGTGTAAGCACCCTCTGGCAAGACAGTGATGGAGTGAATGATGATGAAAGTTTTTTCTTTCAGCCACCCTGCCTTGGTGGGAATCGGCCGATGTGTTAATAAATAAAAAATATACATATATATATATATATATATATATATATATATATATATATATATATATATATATATATATATATATATATATGTCGTGCCGATTAGGTAAAACTTGCTATTTTGGCTTAAATAGCAACGCTCACCTGCCATATAAGACAAGTGAAAATTTGTGTATGCAATAATTTCGCCAAAATCATTCTGAACATAACGAAAAATATATTTCATTGTGTTTGTTTATTATTAAATTAATGTTAACGTATCTAAAATATATTTAGTTGGGTTAGCTAAAATAAATTGTGCTTGTTGTAATAAGGTTAGGTAGGTTTCAAGTTTCTCTTGGCACAAAATTATAAATTCTTACATTAACATAAATGAAAAGTATATCTTTAAATGTATAACAGAAAATTTTAGAAAGGACTTAATTTTAGATGAGTTCTTGCTAATTGACCAGTTTTACCTAATCGGCACGACATATATATATATACATTATATATAAATATATATATCTATATATATAAATATATATATATATATATATATATATATATATATATATATATATATATACATATATTATATATATATATATATACATATATATTATATATATAATATATATATATATATATATATATATATATATATATATATATATATATATACACATATATTATATATATGTATATATATATATATATATATATGTATATATATATATATATGTATATATATATATATACGTACATTATATATATATATATATATATATATATATATATATATATATATGTCGTGCCGATTAGGTAAAACTGGTCAATTAGCAAGAACTCATCTAAATTAAGTCCTTTCTAAAATTTTATCTTATACGTTTAAAGATATATTTTAATTTATGTTAATGTAAGATTATAATTTGTACCAAGAGAACTTTGAAACCTACCTAACCTTATTACAACAAGCGCAATTTAATTTAGCCTAACCAACTAAATATATTTTAGATACGTTAACATTAATTTAATAATAAACAAACACAATGAAATATATATTTTTCGTTATGTTCAGAATGATTTTGGCGAAATTATTGCATACACAAATTTTCACTTGTCTTATATGGCAGGTGAGCGTTTATTAAGCCAAAATAGCAAGTTTTACCTAATCGGCACGACATATATATATATATATATATATATATATATATATATATATATATATATATATATATATATATATATATATATCAATAACAACACTACGACTAGCCGAGGATTGGGTGGTCCTGTGGGTTAGAGCGTCGTGTGATTTTCGCTCACCATGAGGTGAGCCAAAACAACGTGGGTTCGAGCCCTCGGCTAGTCGCAGTGTTGTTATTGATTAAATACCACTTGTTCGTGGTTACAATACGATATATATATATATATATATCATGCTGAATAGGCAAAACTGGTCAATTAGCAAGAACTCATTTAAAATTAAGTTCTTTCTAAAATTTTCTCTTATACGTTTAAAGATATATTTTTTCATTTATGTTAATTTAAAAATTAATAATTTTGTACCAAAAGAACCTTAGAAAACTTACCTAACCGCATTATAACAGGCATAATTTAATTTAGTCTAATTCAACTAAATATATTTTAGAAAAGTTTACAATAATTTAATAATAAACAAACACAATGAAATATATTTTTTTCATTAGGTTCAGAATGATTTTTGCGAAATTATTGCATTCACAAATTCTCACTTGCCTTATTCGGCAAGAAGAGCGTTGCTATTTAACCCAAAATCGTGTTTTACTTATTCAGCACGACATATATATTTCAACACGTAGGCCGTCTCCCACCGAGGCAGGGTGATCCAAAAAAGAAACACTTTCACCATCGTTCACACATAATCACTGTCTTTGCAGAGGAACCCAGATACGATAGTTTAGACGTCACTCCAGCCAATATCCCACCTCCGGGACTCTAGTCCGTCTAACCGGTTTCCTTGAATCCCTTCACAAAATATTACCCTGCTGACACGTAAGTATATACAAGCCTTTCTACCTCTTCATTCACACCATCTATCATTTAACAATCAATTCTTCTACTGTAGATGCATTAACATCGTTTGTAGTTATGGTTAGCTTAAATATGCATATTAACCTTAGCAAAGCTCCATGGGGAAGTGGAACAATTCTTCCTCCGTAAGCCATGCGCGTCATAAGAGTCGACTAAAATTCCAGGAGCAAGGGGCTAGTAACCCCTTCTCCTGTATACATAACTAAAGTCAAAGAAGAAACTTTTGTTTTTCTTTTTGGGCCACCCTGCTTTGGTGGGATACAGCTGGTTTGTTGAAAGAACCTTTGCATTATTATTATTATAATCAAATAGAAGCGCTAAACCACAGGGGTTATAACGAACCTTTGCAAAAACTGTTTTTGTACTCAAATTTTTCAAACTGATACACATCTGATATAACTTTTACATATAATTTATATTTGTTTATGTCCGCGAAATAAGAACAAGGTTGCCAACATTCTCCGTATATGGACATCGATGTTTATGTTAGTACACCAACGTTCCCAATATTCTGTTGTGGACATCAGTTGTTCATGATAGAACACTAAGGTCCCCCACATTCCGTGTATGAGAGTATTTCAAATGTTTCTGTTTCTCCATTGATGTCGCCCACATTGTAGGTGTATGACAGGAGGTAAAATGGTGTTGAAATGAAAGAGAGGCATCAAAGTCATCAGCGAGGACACAGTAAATAGTGTTAGCTAATCCAGCTGCTGGTTACTATGGTGACACAACACTGCTTACCCACAAAACACACAGCCAATCGACAAAAGAAAATGTATCAATGCAACAATCAAATCTACAATAAAACCTTTTAATACGTCTTAATACATCGCTTATATTCCTGAAACACTGTAAATGAAAACAATAGCAAAACTATTCATGTAATATTTACTTTTAATTGAGATAAATGTTTCTGTTTATGTATACCAGTCCTCAACAATGCTAATACTGAAACACACAAAAAGTTATATAACGAATTTACGGTATAATAGAAAGGAAATTGAATGATATTTGCTATTAACTTTCCCTTTTTCTTTAAGAGCAACATATTAGCACGAGAGAAAACGGAGACCATCCCATTTAGCCATAACTTCCCTAAATGTTCTCAAATATCAGGCGCTACCATTACGTAAATAAGTAACTCACGAAATCATAATGACACGATTGCAAACAAACCACGGTACGGGCCGGTCTGGAGTTTTACGATTCACTACCCGCTAGTTCAATCCCCAACCGAATACCTGGAGAGGATTTCGGGGGTCAACGCTCCCGCGGCCCGGTCTGAGACCAGGCCTCGTGGTGGATCAGGGTCTGATCAACCAGGCTGTTACTGCTGGCCGCACGCAAACTGACGTACGAACCACAGCCCGGATGGTCGGGTACTGACTTTAGGTGCCTGTCCAGTGCCCTCTTGAAGAGAGCCAGGGGTCTATAAGTAATTCCCCTTATGTATGCTGGGAGGCAATGAACAGTCTTGGGCCCCGGACACTTATTGTGTTGTCTCTCAGTGTACTTGTGGCGCCCCTCTTTTTCATTGGGGGAATGTTGCATTTCCTGCCGAGTCTTTTGCATTCATAGGGAGTTATTTTCGTGTGCAAGTTTGGTACTAATCCCTCTAGGATTTTCCAAGTGTATATTATGATGTATCTCTCTCGCCTGCGTTCCAGGGAATACAAATCAAGGGACTTCAACCGTTCCCAGTAATTTAGGTGCCTTATCGTACTTATGTGTGCCGTGAAAGTTCTTTGAACACTCTCCAGGTCAGCATCTTCGCCTGCAGTACAGCAGTATTCCAACCTAGAGAGAACAAGCGATTTGAAGAGAATCATCATGGGCTTGGCATCCCTAGTTTTGAAGGTTCTCATTATCCATCCTATTATATTTCTAGCAGATGTGGTAGATACAATGGTGTGGTCTTTGAAGGCGAGATCCTCTGACATTATCACTCCCAGGTCCTTCACATTACTTTTTTGCTCTATTGTATTGTTAGAATTTGTTGTATACCTTGATAAAGTTTCAATTTCCTCAAGTTTTCCATATCTGAGTAGTTGAAATTTCTCTTCACTGAACTTCATATTGTTTTGAGTGGCCCATTTGAAGATTTGGTTGATGTCCGCTTGGAGTCTTGCGGTGTCTTCGATGGAGGTCACTGTCATGGCAATTCGGGTGTCATCCGCAAAGGAAGACACGGAGCTATGGCATACATCTCTGTCTGTGTCAGATATGAGGATGAGGAATAGGATGGGAGCGAGTACTGTGCCTTGTGGAACAGAGCTTTTCACCGTAGCTCCCTGGGACTTTACTCTTGTTTACTATTACTCTGTGTTCTATTTGTTAGGAAGTTATAGATCCATCTACCAACTTTTCCTGTTATTCCTTTATCACTCATTTTGTGCTCTATTACAACTTGGTCACACTTGTCGAAGGCTTTCGCAAAGTCTGTGTATTCTACATCTGTATTTTGTTTATCCTCTATAGCATCCAAGACCTTGTCATAATGGTCCAGTAGCTGGGACAGGCAGGAGCGACCTGCTCTAAACCCATGCTGCCCTGGGTTGTGTAACTGATGGGTATCTAGGTGGTTGGTGATCTTGCTTCTTAGAACCCTTTCATTACTGTCACCTTTGTAGAGTGGGGCTATGTCTGTTGTTTTTAGTGAGTGTGGGATGACTCCTGTGTCCATGCTCCCTCTCCACAGAATGCTGAAGGCATGTGACAGGGACCTCTTGCAGTTCTTGAACACGGAGTTCCATGAGTCTGGGCCTGGGGCAGAGTGCATGGGCATGTCATTTATTGTGGTGTTAGGATAATATCAGAGATTTTAAAGATGACCAAATTTTAGGTCTCATTCATAAAGAATTCATTTAGATTGTCGACCCTTAGTCTGGGTAATGGCTTGCTGAACACTGAGTGGCATTGGAACTTTAGTATCTCACTCATTTCTTTGCTGTCATCTGTGTATGTCCCATCTCGCCTAAGTATGGGCCCAATACTGGATGTTTTTCCCTTAGATTTGGCATAAGAGAAGTACTTTTTTTTTCAATTTCCTTTATGGCTTTTAATTCTTCTTGAGATTCTTGTCTCCTGTAAGATTCCTTCAGCTTAAGTTCGATATTTGCTATTTCATTGACCAATGCCTCCCTTCATATTTCAGATACAGTATATTGGCCCCTCTCAGCAGCTCCATGATTCTTTGCCTTCGTCTGTATAGGAAGCGTCTCTCTCTTTCTAGTTTACATCTTCTCTTTCTTTTTCTTAATGGAATGTGCTTTGAGCAGACCTCAAGAACCAGAGAGTTAATTTTTTTCTGGGCAAAGGTTCAGATCTGTGTTGTTTAGGATATCTTCCCGGTTTGTTTCATTTAGGACATGGTTGACTTGTTCCCATTGTATGTTTTTGTTATTGAAGTTGAATTTTGTAAAGATACCATCACATTTTGCTGCTCAGGAGCCCTGTGCATACATGTCTGTACCTCTATTATGTTGTGATCTGAGTGTATTGTCTTTGATAATCACAGTTATATTATGTATCAGATCGTTGTTTGTGATGAGGTCCAGCGCATTTTCTAGTCTTGTAGGCTCTAATATTTGCTGGTTTAAGGTGAATTTGGTGCAGAGATTTAATAGCACGTGTGTGTACTCACCTAGTTGTGGTTGCAGGGGTCGAGTCATAGCTCATGTCATAGCTGTGTGTGTGTGTGTAGACAGCCATGCTGTCTGCCAGCTGAGTTCATATTTCGTGCCATGCTAGTTCCCATAGTTTCCGCCAGAGGGCAAGCCTGTAGGCATACCCATGTGAGTCTGCCTCACCCCTGCCTCTCACTCCGCAGCTCACTGCCTTAGACCACGAAGCACACTGTTTTTTCTTCCCTCTCTGGAGGAAGTTTTTTTTTCTATGTCCATATGTTTATGTATATATGTTTTTCTTTCTTGTTCTGTGACCTGTTCTTGCGAGAGAGAGAGAGACCGAGTTTTTTTTTACTGCCAGACATGGTCGGGTCGACCATGGGTGCATGGCCGAGCGATGTAGACAGCCATGCTGTTTGCCAGCTGAGTTCATATTTCGTGCCATGCTAGTTCCCATAGTTTCCGCCAGAGGGCAAGCCTGTAGGCATACCCATGTGAGTCTGCCTCACCCATGCCTCTCACTCACGCAGCTGCCTTCACTCAGACAACAAGGCCTACTCCTCCCTATCTCGCAGGCGAGGCCCATGGCCCTGGGCCACGGCCCACAGAACACGCAGCCTGTTACTCGCACCTTTATTACAAATAAAGTAAGAAGCCTCCGAAGGCTTATCATTGCAACCACGCCTCCAAGAGAAACCAAATAAATATCGTTGTGTGTGTGTGTGTGTACTCACCTATTTGTACTCACCTATTTGTGGTTGCAGGGGTCGAGTCATAGCTCCTGGCCCCGCCTCTTCACTGATTGCTACTAGGTCCTCTCTCTCCTGCTCCATGAGCTTTATCAAACCTAGTCT
>WNWK01050450.1:0-12832 GCA_009830355.1 Cherax destructor | reverse complement strand
CAGGGGATTCCCAAACAAACCCTGGCTGTCTTCAAGCAGGCACGGGACAGGCCCCCTCAAGTCGGTACCTGATCAGCCGGGCTGTGGTTGTACGTTGGACTGCGTGCGGCCAGCAGTAAAAAGCCTTGTTGATCAGGCTCGGGAAACAGGGGCCTGGTCACAGATCCCCCAGGGGCATTGACCCCGGGAAATTTTTCCCCTCCAGGTAGACTCCGGGTAGTCTACCTGAAATGCCTAGGCATACTTATTTTTTGTTATTGAAGTTGAATTTGGAGAAACCCCCTCACGGCTGATCACTTTTTGTTAATCTGGGGCCCCCCCCGCATGAAAAGTCGGGGCCTCTATTATGTTGTGATCTGAGTATATTGTTTTTGTTGATGACATTTCGTATCAGATCATCATTGTTGGTGAAGATGGGGCCCAGCGTATTCTCTAATCTTGTGGGCTCTATTTATTTGCGGGGTTTAAGGTGAACTTGGTGCAGAGATTTAAAAGTTCATGCATGTGTAAAATTTTCATCTGAGCTGCCTCCTGGTGTTATCTCTGCTACCACTTTGGGCAATGTTCCTCCTTTTTAGATGCCTGAGGTTGAAACCCCCCAGTAGCAAGATGTTGGGGGGGAGCTGGAAGTTTTTTCCAAAAGGGTCAATTTTCAGAAGCTGTTCCTGGAATTGTTGGGACGTTGCACCCGGGGGGGGCTTGTAGACAACCCCCATGACCAGGTTTTGATTCTGGGTTTTTTTATTGTTTATACTTCAACTACATCATTTGAGGCATTTAGTAGTTCTGAACGTATAAGTGACTCTGTGATATACGGAAACCCCCCCCTTTTGCCGGGGTTCACTCTGTCACACCTGAAAGGTTGTACCCCGGGGACCCATATTTCATTGCCCAAGGGGATCTCGATGTGGGTCTCTGTAAAAAAGCCGAAAAACATAGTTTTTGGGATTCTGTAAGCAGTCCACGAATGTAAGGTACCTTGTTGTTTGTTTCTTTTTAGCCCCGTGTATATTGGGGAAAGATAAATTTTAGCTGGTTTTGGGATTAGTAGTAGGGGGGGGGTTTTTTCCTGTCTGTAAACCCCACCCAGAAATTAGGGGGAGTTGGTGTAAAATTTTCTGTCATTTCCTGCCAGTTTTTTTTCCTTCCTGGCACAAAAAACCTTTCCCCCAGGGCTGTGGCTACCCTGATTTTGCCATGGTCTGGATGTTCTGTGTCGCCTCTCCCTTTTAAGGTGGTTATGCCTGGCAATAAAAGTTATAGCACTGTCTTTCCTGAATTGATGTGGGGCACAATTCGGGGTAAAAAAAACACAGGACGGGAGGTTGCTTTTGCCTGTTTTCATATGGGAACGGCATTTTCTGGGGTGATCATAATTGCATGCCCCCCTCGGGATTTCCCAGATTTTCCATGTCTGCAGATACCAAGTGCATAATATTCACTTGGGCCCCGGTTTCCGTTTGCCCGGGTTTTTTTGTGACTGTGTTCCCCTTTGGGTTGGGTGTGTTCCTGTCTCATGTCTGTCTTCGTTACTATTACTAACAATGGAGCCTTCAACTGTTTCCGGTAATTTATCTTCAGTATTTCCCTGGGCATCCCCTTGTTTACTATCTACCGTGTTATTGCTAGTTTGTAACACTGTTTTGTGTGTGTGTCCTTGTCTACACCTGTTTCCCCGTCATTTATTTCACTAGAGCTACTGTCCCTCTTCAGGTCACCATCATTTATTTCAACATCTGTACCAGGGGCGGTAGCACCATCTGGCCCTGATTTTTTACTTTCCCAACTGTTATAGAAAGCTGTCATGTTTTTTATGAAGTCCGATTTGGTGTTGTCATCTTTTAATATCGATGTGATTTTATTCCACAGTTCGGTCTCATTTGGACATAACCAAAAACACTTCCCTTGTTTAATATCTCGGGTGGTAGAGCCTTGAATGCCTACACAAGGGGCGTGGCAGCATTTTCCACAAAAGTTGCATGTAATCCATGCAGAGGAACGTTTGCTTGTTAGGTTTCATATTACACAAGGTTTCATGATTGATTTTGTTAGTTGCTTTACTGTATATTCTACTAATAGGTTCCCTGAAGTGGTGATCCGTCTATTTGTATTTGTATTTCTATTTGTGGTTGGAATTAGTTTTGTACTCCGATGAGATTTTAATTTCTTCACTTTTTCCGTATCTGAGTAATTGAAATTTCTCATCATTGAACTTCATATTGTTTACTGCAGCCCATTTAAAGATTTGGTTTATGTCTGCTTGGAGTCTTGCAGTGTCTTCAACGGTGGACACTGTCATAAAGATTCGGGTGTCATCTGCAAAGGAAGACACAGCACTGTGGCTTATATCCCTTAAATCCAAATCTAATTTCCATGAACGTGCCTATCTGTGCTCATGATAACGTGGGCATAGATGAGCATGTTTGTGGAGCAACTTGCAATGTGAACAGACTGACTGATGTTGTAGTGGCCAGGCTTAGGCTTGGCTACAAGTACTTCTGGCAGTTTGGGAGACACAGATGATGATCAAACTAAATGCAAATTATGTGATCAGGCATATGGTCACTGTCTTAAACACTATGTGCTTAAATGTCCACTTATTGAGGAATATAGAGATAGACAGTATAATAACCAATGTGACATGTCAAGAAATCTTATTAATTAATGAAAATAAGATACCAGTTATACTAAGCAAATTTCCTAAATTTGCTTGTAACAGATAAGTGAAATGTAGATATAAACCAAATGTACAATTGTTAACCCTTTTGGGGCCTAGTGCCTAGGCCTTTTGTGTATCCATATGCTCTTGCGCTACCGTCCACAGGATGGATATGGGGTGCACAATAAACTAGCCACTTCGGTGGCAAAATCTAAATCTTCTAGAGTTTTCAGGTAGGGGGTTCCAGATTTTAGGCCCTTTTATGTACATTGAATTGTTGTATAGATTTAGCCGGACACGGGGAATGTCAAAGAGATGTTTGTGTCTGGTATTATGTCTATGGGTCCTGTCACAAATATCAAGAAAGTGTTTTAGTTCAGGGTTAATATTGGAATTTATGGTTCTATAGATGTAGATTGCAAAATAGTAAGTGTGGATGTTCTGAACAGCGAGTAAGTTTAGGTCTTTGAAGATTGGGGGAGGGGGGTGTTGCCTAGCATTGGAGTGTGTGATAATTCTTACTGCGGCTTTTTGTTGGGTTATTATTGGCTTTAGGTGGGTAATTGATGTTGATCCCCAAGCACAAATGGCATATGTGAGGTAGGGATAGATGAGTGAATAGTATAGTGTGAGTAGGGCTGATTGTGGTACATAATACCATATCTTAGAGAGGATCCCCACAGTTTTGGACACTTTCTTTGTTATGTGTTGGATATGGGTGCTGAATTTCAGGTTGCTGTCGAGGAATAGGCCCAAGAATTTGCCCTCATTATGCTTAGCAATAGGAGTGTTGTCGATCTTAATGTTTAATTGTGCATCACCTGCTCTGTTACCAAACATAATATAGAAGGTCTTATCAGTGTTGAGTGTAAGTTTATTGGCTGTCATCCATGTTGATATGTTTAGTAATTCGTCGTTAACAATGGTATTGAGCATGGTAAGATTTGGGTGGGAAATGACATAAGTTGTGTCGTCAGCAAAGAGTATTGGTTTCAGGTGTTGTGATACATTGGGAAGATCATTGATTTATAAGAGGAAGAGCAGGGGACCAAGGACACTTCCCTGTGGTACTCCAGTATCAAGTGGTCGTGTTCAGTTCAGTTCAAGGACTCACAGGTAAGGACCCACTAGGGGCGAGGGGAAGTGGAGACAGACGAAGAATAGCCGGTGAGAGGAAGGGCTGCAGTCGAAGAAAAAGAGTTAGGACTAAACCCAACCATAAGTGGTCGTGTCGAGGAGGTTGTGTCTTTAATAGTGATATACTGATACCTATTAGTAAGGTAGGATTTGAAATATGCAAGTGCATGACCTCTTATACTATAGTGGTAAAGTTTATGGAGTAGGATGCCGTGGTTTACTGTGTCGAAAGCTTACCTTAGGTCAATAAAAAGTCCTAATGGATATTCAATACTATATAGTAGTATATCATTGATGTCAGCTATGGTTTGTATACCTATTCTATCTAGATGATTTGCTGGTATGAATCCCGGCCCAGGTCTCTTCCGATTTGGAGACCCGGCAGTGGCTCCCCGGATAGGGAAGTGTCGTTTATCTTCTTTTCTCTCACTTGTGTGGAAGTCCTTCGGTGGGAAGAGGGGTTCCTCTCAAGTTCTATACCTAGAGTATACCTGGAGAGAGTTCCAGGGGTCAACGCCCCGCGCCCGGTTCGTGACCAGGCCTCATGTTGGACCAGAGCCTGATCAACCAGGCTGTTACTGTTGGCCGCACGCAGTCCAACGTACGAACCACAGCCCGGCTGATCAGGTACCGACTTGAGGTGCCTGTCCAGTGCCTGCTTGAAGACAGCCATGGGTTTGTTGGTAATCCCCCTGATGTATGCTGGGAGGCAGTTGAACAATCTTGGGCCCCTGACACTTATTTTGTTGTCACTCAACGTGCTAGTGGCATCCCTGCTCTTCATTGGGGGGATGTTACATCGCCTGCCGAGTCTTTTGCTTTCGTAGGGAGTGATTTTTGTGTGCAAGTTTGGTACTAAGCCCTCGAGAATTTTCCATGTGTATATAATAATGTATCTCTCCCGCCTGCGTTCTAGAGAGTACAGGTTTAGGAACTTCAAGCGTTCCCAGTAGTTGAGGTGGTTTATCGCACTTATGGTTCGGTGAAGGTTCTCTGCACATTTTCAAGGTCAGCAATTTCACCCGCCTTGGAAGGTGCAGTTAGTGTGCAGCAATATTCCAGCCTAGATAGAACAAGCGATCTGTAAAGTGTCAACATGGGCTTGGCATCCCTGGTTTTGAAGGTTCTCATTATCCATCCTGTCATTTTTCTAGCAGATGCAATTGCTACGGTGTTATGGTCCTTGAAGGTGAGATCCTCTGACATGATCACCCCAGGTCTTTGACATTAGTTTTCGCTCTATTGTGTGGTTGGAATTAGTTTTGTACTCCGATGAGATTTTAATTTTTCACTTTTTCCGTATCTGAGTAATTGAAATGTCTCATCATTGAACTTCATATTGTTTACTGCAGCCCATTTAAAGATTTGGTTTATGTCTGCTTGGAGTCTTGCAGTGTCTTCAACGGTGGACACTGTCATACAGATTCGGGTGTCATCTGCAAAGGAAGACACAACACTGTGGCTTATATCCCTTAAATCCAAATCTAATTTCCATGAACGTGCCTATCTGTGCTCATAATAACGTGGACATAGATGAGCATGTTTGTGGAGCAACTTGCAATGTGAACAGACTGACTGATGTTGTAGTGGCCAGGCTTAGGCTTGGCTACAGGTACTTCTGGCAGTTTGGGAGACACAGATGATGATCAAACTAAATGCAAATTATGTGATCAGGCATATGGTCACTGTCTTGAACACTATGTGCTTAATTGTCCACTTATTGAGGAATATAGAGATAGACAGTATAATAACCAATGTGACATGTCAAGAAATCTTATTAATTAATGAAAATATGATACCAGTTATACTTAGCAAATTTCCTAAATTTGCTTGTAACAGATAAGTGAAATGTAGATATAAATCCAAATGTACAATTGTTAACCCTTTTGGGGCCTAGTGCCTAGGCCTTTTGTGTATCCATATGCTCTTGCGCTACCGTCCACAGGATGGATATGGGGTGCACAATAAACTAGCCACTTCGGTGGCAAAATCTAAATCTTCTAGAGTTTTCAGGTAGGGGGTTCCAGATTTTAGGCCCTTTTATGTACATTGAATTTTTGTATAGATTTAGCCGGGCACGCGGAATGTCAAAGAGACGTTTGTGTCTGGTAGATGTCTATGGGTCCTGTCACAAATATCAAGGAAGTGTTTTAGTTCAGGGTTAATATTGGAATTTATGGTTCTATAGATGTAGATTGCAGAATAGTAAGTGTGGATGTTCTGAACAGCGAGTAAGTTTAGGTCTTTGAAGATTGGGGGAGGGGGGTGTTGCCTAGCATTGGAGTGTGTGATAATTCTTACTGCGGCTTTTTGTTGGGTTATTATTGGCTTTAGGTGGGTAATTGCTGTTGATCCCCAAGCACAAAATGGCATATGTGAGGTAGGGATAGATGAGTGAATAGTATAGTGTGAGTAGGGCTGATTGTGGTACATAATACCATATCTTAGAGAGGATCCCCACAGTTTTGGACACTTTCTTTGTTATGTGTTGGATATGGGTGCTGAATTTCATGTTGCTGTCGAGAAATAGGCCCAAGAATTTGCCCTCATTATGCTTAGCAATAAGTGTTGTCGATCTTAATGTTTAATTTTGTATCACCTGTTCTGTTACCAAACATAATATAGAAGGTCTTATCAGTGTTGAGTGTAAGTTTATTGGCTGTCATCCATGTTGATATGTTTAGTAATTCGTCGTTAACAATGGTATTGAGCATAGCAAGATTTGGGGGGAGATGACATGTTGTATCGTCAGCAAAGAGTATTGGTTTCAGGTGTTGTGATACATTGGGAAGATCATTGATGTATAAGAGGAAGAGCAGGGGACCAAGGACACTTCCCTGTGGTACTCCAGTATCAAGTGGTCGTGTTCAGTTCAGTTCAAGGACTCACAGGT
Source organism: Cherax destructor (assembly GCA_009830355.1). Taxonomy (NCBI): domain Eukaryota; kingdom Metazoa; phylum Arthropoda; class Malacostraca; order Decapoda; family Parastacidae; genus Cherax; species Cherax destructor. The sequence continues at coordinate 6,143 of WNWK01050450.1, read as the reverse complement.
AAGGACCCACTGGGGCGAGGGGAAGTGGAGACAGACGAAGAATAGCCGGTGAGAGGAAGGGCTGCAGTCGAAGAAAAAGAGTTAGGACTAAACCCAACCCTGCTTTCATTGGGGGGGATGTTACATCGCCTGCCGAGTCTTTTGCTTTTTCGTAGGGAGTGATTTTCGTGTGCAAGTTTGGAACTAATCCCTCGAGAATTTTCCACGTGTATATAATAATGTATCTCTCCCGCCTGCATTCTAGGAAGTACAGGTTTAGGAACTTCAAGCGTTCCCAGTAATTGAGGTGGTTTATCGCACTTATGCGTGCGGTGAAGGTTCTCTGCACATTTTCAAGGTCAGCAATTATACCTGCCTTGAAAGGTGCAGTTTGTGAAACAATATTCCAGCCTAGACAGAACAAGTGACCTGAAAAGTGTCAACATGGGCTTGGTATCCCTGGTTTTGAAGGTTCTCATTATCCATCCTGTCATTTTCTAGCAGATTTGATTGCTACTGTGTTATGGTCCTTGAAGGTGAGATCCTCTGACATGATCACTCCCAGGTCTTTGACATTAGTTTTTTGCTCTATTGTGTGGTTGGAATTTGTTTTGTACTCTAATGAGATTTTAATTTCTTCACGTTTTCCATATCTGAGTAATTGAAAATTCTCATCATTGACCTTCATATTGTTTTCTGCAGCACATATTAAGATTTGGTTTATGTCTGCTTGGAGTCTTGCAGTGTCTTCAGCGGTGGACACTGTCATACAGATTCGGTGTCATCTGCAAAGGAAGACACAGCACTGTGGCTTATATCCCTGTCTATGTCCGATATGAGGATGAGGAACAAGATGGGAGCGAGTACTGTGCCTTTGGAACAGAGCTTTTCCAGTAGCCGCCTCAGATTTTTTACTCTCTTGACTACTACTTTTGTGTTCTACTTGTCAGGAAAATATAGATCCATCTACCCACTTTTCCTGTTATTCTTTTATCACGCATTTTGTGTGCTATTACACCATGGTCACACTTGTCAAAGGCTTTTGCAAAGTCTGTATATATAACATCAGCATTTTGTTTGTCTTCTAGAGCATCCAGAACCTTGTCGTAGTGGTCCAGTAGCTGGGACAGACAGGAGCGACTTGCTCTAAACCCATGCTGCCCTGGGTTGTGTAATTGATTGGTATCTAGATGAGTGGCGATCTTGATTCTTAGAACCCTTTCAAAGATTTTTATGATATGGGACGTTAGCGCTATTGGTCTGTAGTTCTTTGCTATTGCTTTACTGCCCCTTTGTGGAGGGGGCTATGTCTGTTGTTTTTAGTAATGCGGGACGACCCCAGTGTCCATGCTCCCTCTCCATAGGATGAACACGGAGTTCCATGAGTCTGGGCCTGGAGCGGAGTGCATGGGCATGTCATTTATTGCCTTTTCGAAGCCATTTGGCGTCAGGGTAATGTCACATAGACATGCATCTGCCAAGTTCTGTGGCACACTCATAAAAAATCATTTAGGTCTTCGACTTTCAGTCTGGTTTGCGGCTCGCTAAAAACTGAGTCATACTGGGACTTTAGTAACTCACTCATTTCCTTGCTGTCATCTGTGTAGGACCCATCCCGTTTAAGTAGGGGCCCAATACTGGATGTTGTTCTCGACTTTGATTTTGCATAAGAAAGAAATACTTTGGGTTTCTTTCAATTTCATTTATGGCTTTAGTTCTTCCCGTGTTTTTTGACTACTGTAAGATTCCTTTAGCTTTAGTTCGATGTTTTCTATTTCTCTGACCCGTGCCTCCCTTCGTATTACAGGTATATTGGCCTCTTGTAGTCGCTCCGTTATTCTCTGCCTTCGCCTGTATAGGAATTTGCATTGAGCAAACCTTGACAAATGATGTCCCAAAAGTTAGTTTGCTCTAATGTGGTTGGTGTGGATGCAACAGAGGCCCTCAGCAGGCATTTACAGCGACTTCAGCAGAGGGGCGGGGTGACTGCAATGACTGGGAGAGGTCTCCAAATCTCTGATTCTAGGTACACTAGATGTGCCGCCTCATCCTCCCAGGCCTGTCCCACTGGGGTCATTGGGAAGTGTCTACGGCGAAGGGGCATCGTAGCTGAGCAGTCTAACAGGTAGTGCACCAGGGGTCGGAACCATCTGGTCACAGTGGGCAAGAGCTCCTCTCTTGCCTGTTAACGATCCGTGCAGTGGTGGATACCTAAGCGTAGGCGGTGGATATTCACCCGCAGTTCCCTGGGCTGCTCGGAATACTTGGAGGGGGTGCCCTGTGAGTCGCCCTGTCATACCAGCAGTGGCTCTGTGAATCCCCAGGTCAGGAGAGGGCGCCTGGCCGCACTGGCAGCCCATAGCATAATCTGGCTTTCGCCGATGGACATTGCAGCACGTGGCTGTGCCTCCAAGGTCTTAGCAGCCTCTAGCTCGGGATCCAGTTGATGGTGGCTCTGCATCCTGGGCTATGAGCGTCTCAGGTCGCTCTGGATGGATGTGATTAGTGTTGTTGTCCCTGGTTCTCTGTATAATTGCCTGGATCACTGACTTGGAATCAATATGGACGACGGGGGATGCTGATGGTCTGCAATTGCATGCTGCAGAGCTTGTTGATGGCATAGAGTTCAGCCTGAGGATTGTGCAATGGTCTGGGAGGCTCCAACCTGCCGTCAGATTGCTGTGGAACATCTCAGCAACTGTGTGGCCTGCCACTGGATCTCTGAGGCCATCCGTGTAATAAGGCACACACCCAGGGCTTTCTGCACTCGCAATGCTAGCCGAAGCAAGTCATTGCAGAATGTGCTGGGAGCAATGCCTCTTGCTGCCTGGTAATGCTGACCAGTGCACCGCTATCAGCTCTGGCGCCCAAGGGGGCGACACCGTGTACTTCACTGCTGGTCTGTTGCAGCCCCCTGCCACAAGCAATGGCATCGGCAGGAGCTTCATTGTGGCATCTGCAACTAACCACATCCATCGGCGGCTGGGGTGCATTGTTATGTCATGTCCCTGGCTGACCCTTATATCCCTCAGCAGTTTGTCAGCCCCTGGAAGTCAGAGGTACTTTGCTATCCTCTTGGCAGCTACAAGATGGATCCTGTGCCAAGGGCTGCAGCTGCTCTCGAAGTTCAGAGTCACCGAATTAGCCCACCTAGGCGCCCCCGCATGGCCTGCACAGCAGTGTTCTGGACCACAAAGAGACACTTGATGTTTGTGGGCCTGGCGTGAACCAGAGCAAGTGCTGCGTAGTCGATGAGCGAGCGTATGGCCTGTATATAGAACAACCTCATGACCTCAAGGCTGGCCCCGACCCTTGGGTGGCCATGGCACCATTGCCCTGACCCTCTGCAAAGCCCTCTCTTTGATGTGGCGTACGTGTTTATGGAAGGTGAGGCGCCTGTCAATGTAGATGCCAAGGTACCTATGCGGGAACCCATTCCAGGTTGATGCCCAGGATCCGCAGCCTCTCATTGGGTTCCCTAGTGTGAAGGATCATGGCTTTGCTGCAGATATCTTGAGCCCCAGGTGATGGTAAATGGAAGCCAGCAGATCGAGGTCCTCCTGGGCTCGGTTGTCGTGGGTTTTTTGTGGTTTGAGGCCCACCGTGGGTACTTCCAGTGTGTTTTTTTGTCCTGTTTGGGCTTGTGCCCTTTCGTATCTCACTGTCTCCTCTCTCTCTCTGTGTGTATGTATATGTGTGTGTGTGTGACCCAACAATAAAATCTGCACCAAGAACTCATTACAGTTGTGACCGGGTGTAGACTAGTGAAGTGCTCATTGCGTTATAATTTGTTCATGATTGTAACCGTGTATAAACGTAAGTAAGTAAATTTACTTACATGTTTCATTACCTTTGTAGCTTGTTAGTTCATTACCTTTGTAACTTGCTCAGCTATCAAAACTTTGGGGTCCAGTCCCTGGACCCATTATGTACCTCTGTAATCTTTTGACTACCACCCACAGGATGGGTATGGGGTGCATAATAAAGATATCAAACTGAACTGTCGTTGATGTTAGCTAAGACGGGAATCGGCGTTTACAACGACCAAATCTCGGTTAATGGTCTCTCTTCACAATAGTGAATGTTGTGAATATTCGCCGGGCATAATGTGGGACATTAAGTCCAAGAAACTACAATAATAGAGTGATAATGTGTTAAATAGTGACCGACGCCGCCATTATGGTTTGTTGATGGAGGAAATGTGCGTCGGTTCGATCAGTGTTCATCGTACACAATTATTAATGGATTAACTTCTAACGAGGGTAAAATAGTGGGACATTAAACCGACGAGTGAATAGTGTTTAAAGTGTTACGTATAAACTGTAATAAAGGGGTATAGTGAGAGGATATGAATCACTACCCCGACCAACCACGTTAAATAACGCCCGGTCTCGTGGGCGTAAGAGAGTTCAAGGGATCAATCTTCTCTTAACTCATCGGGAACCCCACCAACATCATTGTCTTGCCGGAAGAATAATCTACCGAGTAGGACCACGAGATCCGTCGAAGAATAGCGACAAGAATGCTGTTTCTTCCCCACTGTAAGTACTCTTATTATCTTAGCAACCGTCTGGCCAGTAGGTATGTTGGGATAATGTGAGTCTACGGTGGGAATGATAATGACGGGATCTTCCAGTGAACAGCAATGACACGGATAAAGGGTGAGTGATATTAACAAGTTGTACTCTTACCTCCTTCTCCCCAATCAGTCAGATATTAACCCATACAGTCCACAAAATTTAACAATACCGTAACTATTGGTGTTGCTCATTCTTAATAAACTGGTCAAGGATAGATGTGGATTTAGAGTGAGAATATCGGAGGGTCCCTTAAATGTGACCAGGAGTGGGGCAAGTTTTCTCACACGCCTCAACGGGGTAACTGCGGTAAAATTATACTAGTCGGTCCACTCCCGGTAGATTATTTTGTTGTAAGTGGCGGTGAAGCCCAGACAGGTATTCTCTTAATTCCCCACAAGAAAGATATTATTATTAGTAGTAGTAGTAATAGTATTTCAGTGTAAAAGGAGGAGGAGGTGTTGATTCACCGGGAATTCTCGCGGCCCGGGTCTGAACGAACGAACAAATCATTCTAGGTAAGACCCACAAGTGGGTTGAGCGGGGAAATGTGGACAGCTGAAGAGTAGTCGGTGAGAGGAAGGTCTTGAGTCGTAGAGAAAGTGCCAGGGCTTAAACCAGCTGCGGAGCTATAGGCTACAGGAGCTGGAGATCAGGAACGTGCAGGCGATGTAGAATAGCCTAGAAAGCGACGTAGTGGAGGCAGGAACTATACATAGTTTTAAGACGAGGTTTGATAAAGCTTATGGAGCAGGGAGAGATAGGACCTAGTAGCAATCAGTGAAGAGGCGGGGCCAGGAGATATGACTCGACCTCTTACAACCACAAATAGGTGAGGTGAGTACATGGAGAGGCTGGCTGCATCACTGCTGAGAAGTGCTGGCTGGTGTCAAGGCTGGCGGCTGGCTTGGGAGGTCGAGGAAGGTGGCTTGCTATATGGTAGTTGTTAGGTGGTGAGGTGCTCGATTATGTCGTGGCTGTACTGATATTCTTCGTCCGGTTTCTTCATCATCTAGTGGTACATTAACGTATTTAACTTGTCCTTTGAGCAGCCGTGAGTGTAGTTCAATTAAGTGTAGGTCGCCTCCATTTGCATCATCTGTGTAGAAAACTACACCATTGAATGTTATGTGGTGAGATCTTTCTTCTGGAATTTTTCCCGTTTTCTTTGTTGGTGGGGAGACAGGAGCTGCTACGGCAGGAGCTGTGATTGGTGGAGCTGGTGGTGTCGACGCTTTCACAGTCGCTGATTGGTCCATCTCCAGGCTGAGGGAGGAGCTTAACGTGGTGGTGGAGGTGGTGGTGGTTGAGCAGGCGTTGTGATGTTCACAGGAGTACTGGTATTTGAAAAATCAGCTGATGGTGGTGAGTCCGGGGAAATTGAACTTGGGCATGTTGTTTAGTTCAAAGATCTCGTTGATGACAGTGTTGAACGAGCCTGGGTTCGCCATGTTGGCATATATTGTGGGGAATTGTGAGAGAGAAGTCCATCTGGGACACCGCCACTAGCAATAAAAAAATCCCAGGGGGGTACCCACTCGTATAATTTTTTCCGCAGTCATTCCCCCTTTAAAAATGTGAGAACTT
>WNWK01050449.1:0-12832 GCA_009830355.1 Cherax destructor | reverse complement strand
CTTCATTTATTCCTGTTTTCCATTTATCCCCTCAATCATATCCCCCTTAAATCTACGCCTTTCTAGAGGTGAGATTCGGGGCCCTAAATCTATCCTCATGGAAAATTTTCCCATACATGGGATCAACTTTGCATCCTCCTTTGTACTTTTTCCCAGACATTTATATCCATTCTGTAATACGTGACCAAAAATGTGCAGAAAAATCTTGATGAGGCCTAACGGATTATAGAGTTGAAGAAAAACCTGAGGCTCCAATTATTTATGCTTCTTTATATGAAGCCAAGGATTCTGTTCGCTTTATTGCAACACTTATGCACTGTTGTCTTGGTTTTAGATTACTGTTTAAAAGAACTCCCAAATCATTATCGCAATCAGTAATATTAAAATCTACATTTTTAGTTTTTATGTGGCATGGTTATTTTCCTGTCCAATGTTTAGAACTTTTCATTTGTCTATATTAAACTGCATCTGCCACTCTAATGTCCTCGTCAGAATGAATTGGACGCCATTTTGTTGTCAAAGCTGAAAGGAAGACGAGTTTCAGTGGGGAGAAAAAAAGGGATTAGGTCAGAGTATCTGACAGAGTTAGAGCTAAGGAAGGGGTAGCAAAATGTTGAAGGATCAGTTATGGAAGGAGAAGAGGGAATAAAAATTTTAAACAAGGTTATGTGGATTAAAAAAAGGGTCGGAGCCCTTGATTGAACTTTGTATAGAAAGGGGTTTAGTTATAGGTAATACATATTTCAAGAAAAAGAGGATAAATAAGTATACAAGATATGACGTAGGGCGTAATGACAGTAGTTTGTTGGACCTTTGGGGAAGATAAAAGACTGTTGAGTAGATTGGATGTACATTTTTAAAAAAGGGGCCACAGATATACGATCACATTTTAATAGCTCAGGGGAGAAAAGGTAGGGGGGATAAAGAAAATAGAAGGGGGAAGAGAGGGGGAAGGTTTATAAACTAAAAGAGGAGGCAGTTAGGAAAGATATAAACAACTTTGGGGAGGATAGGGGGCAGTGAGAGGGGGGCAAGGGGTCGAAGATGTAGGGGTAGATTTAAAAATGTAGTGTTAGAGTGTTCAGCAAATTTTGGGTTACAGGCGAGTGGGTGTGGAGGGAAGAAGAGCGATTGGTGGAAGGGATGATGTAAAGGGGAGTGGGGAGAAAAAGTTAGCATATAAGAGGTTTTTACAAAAGAAGTGATGTAAGGAGGGAAGATTATGGAAAAAAAAGAGAGGTGAAGAGAGGGTGAAGCAATGTAAAAGAGAGAAATGAGAGAGTGAGGAGATGTTATCAACAAATTTTGTTGAGAATAAGTTAAAATACTTTGGGGGAACCCAGGATCAAATGGATTTGACAGAAAAAAGAGAGGAGAATTAAAGGAGAGTTAGAGGAGGGGAAGATGGAGGGAAATTTTGAGGAATTGTTAAAGTTGATGAAGAGGGGGAAGCGTTTTTGTGTATACAAGGGGGAAAAAAATCAGGAGTGTGGAAGAGCCAGTTGTGTGTTTGGGGAATTTTGAGGCAGGGTAGAATGAAAGGGGGTAAGGCAGGGATTGATGGGAAAAAATAGAAATGTTAAAAGCAGGTGGGGATATAGTTTTGGAGGGTTGGTCCATTATTTAAAAAGTAAAGAGGGAAGGACCAGGATTTGGAGAGAGGGTATTGTTCCTTTGTATAAAGGCAAAGGGGACAAAAAAGAGTGCAAAACTATAGGGGAAAAAGCCTGTTGAGGTACCCGGAAAAAGGATGGTAGAGTTATTATTGAAAGAATTAAGAGTAAGACAGAAAGCAGGATAACAGATGAAAAAGGGGGGTTTAGGAAAGGTAGGGATGTGTAGACCAAGTGTTTACAGTGAAACATATATGAACAGTTTTTGGGGAAAAGGGAAAGAGGTTTTTTTGGCATTTATGGTTTTGGGAAAAAAGGGTATGATAGGGTGGATGGGGGGGAATGTGGCAGATGTTGCAGGTGTGTGGAGAGGAGGTGTTATGGGTGAAGAGTTTTTAGAGGATAGTGAGGCCAGGTTAGAGGTGTAGGAAGGAAGGGGTTTTTCCCCCGTAAAAGGGGGGCCCAAAGGATGTGTGATGTCACCGGGGGTTTTAATAATTTATAGATGGGGTTGTAAGAGAAGTGAATGCGAGGGTCTTGGCAGAGGTGTGGGTTAAAAGATAAAGAATCAAATACAAAGTGGAGTTGTCCAGTTGTTTTTGCTGATGACACTGTGCTTTTGGGAGATTCTGAAGAGAAGTTGCAGAGTTTGGTGGATGAATTTGGTAAGGTGTATAAAAGAAGAAAATTAAAGTGAATATAGGAAAGAGTAAGGTGATGAGGATAACAAAAAAATGAGGTGATGAAAAATTGGGGTATCAGTTGAGGAGAGAGTATGGAGGAGGGAAGTTTTCAGATATTTGGGAGGGACATGTCAGCAGATGGGTTTATGGGATGAGGTGAATCATAGAATTGATGAGGGAAAAGAGTGAGTGGAGCATGGGGTCGTGGAGACAAAAACTTTTCCATGGAAGTAAAGAGGGGGGAAAGTATGAGAGATAGTTATCCCCCAAACTCTTATATGGGTGTGAAGCATGGGTGATGAATGTTGCAACGAGGAGAAGGCTGGATGCAGTGGAGATGTCATGTCTGAGGTCAATGTGTGGTGTGAAATAATGCAGAGAATTAAGTTTGGAAATTGGGGGGAGGTGGATTACCAAAACTATTATCCAGAGGGTGAGGAGGGGTTGTCGAGGTGGCACAGAGAATGGGAAAGAGACAGAAACTTTAGAGTGTATAAACAGTGGAGGGAAGGCGGGGGGGGGGGCGGCCTAGGAAAGGTTGGGGGGAGGGAAAGGAGGTTTTTTTTGGGGGAGGGGCCTGGGCTTACAAGCATTTTGAGCGAGATAGGGGGAAAGGAGACAAATGTTTTTTAATACTTGAACTGTTGGGGGTGAGCAAAATAACATTTATGAAGGATTCAGGGAAACCCGGGAGGCCGGACTTGAGTCCTGAGATGGGGACAGTGTTTGCACCTGAAGGAGGGGGTTAATGTTGCATTTTATAACTTTAGTGTAAAGCACCCCTGGCAAGAGGATGGAGTGAATGATGATGATGGAGTGAATGATGATGAAAGTTTTTTTTTTCGTGTCACCCGCCTTGGTGGGAACGGCTGATGTTTAATAAAAAAAAAAAAAAAATTTTGTCATCGACAAACTTGCTTACGTCGCCATTTAACCCTCATCTATGTCGTTTATTTTTTTTGTGAACAACAAGGGTCCCAACACTGACCCCCCTGGAACACCGCTCGTGACGCTTCCCCACTCTGATTTCTCCCCATTTATGCAAACTCTCTGCTGCCTATTTGTCAACCATGCCTCTATCCGGGAAAAAACATTCTCATCCTATTCCGTGTGCCTTAATTTCCCAATAGTCTCTGATGTGGGACTCTATCAAAAGCCCTACTGAAGTCCATATACACAATATCATATTCATTACCATGATCTACCTCCTCAAATACCTTAGTGAAAAAATTATAAATTCGTAAGGCAGGAACGCCCTTTTGTAAAACCGTGCTGAGATTGGGTTTGATTAATTTATGCTTTTCAAGATGGCTATGAATTGCCTCAATAATTATTGATTCCATAAATTTTCCCAATATGGAGGTTAGGCTTATTGGTTTATAGTTCGAAGCTAAGGACCTGTCCCGCTTTGAAAATAGGTATCACATTTCCCAAATTTCCACTTTCTGGCACCATGCCAGTTTGTAGTGATTTTGTTGAAAAGATTAGCCAATGGTTTCTAAGCTCCTTTACATTCCTTTAGAACCCTGATACAGTTCATCAGGCCTAGGATTTGTTAGGTCTTAATTTATCTATTTGTCTAAGGACCATTTCACTTGTGACTCTAATCGTGCATAGTTTACTATCGTCCTGGTTTACATAATTTATTATTTCTGGAATATCGTTAGTTGAAAAAACTGAGAGGAAGTATGTGTTAAAGATTCACAATTTCCTTACCACGTCCATGAGCTGACCCAGTAACTTTTGAGTGGGCCTATCTTGTTCCTAATTTTCTGTATACCTGAAAGAATCCTTTAAGGTTAGTCTTCGATTCTCTTGCAACTTTAACCTCATATTCTCTTTTTATTTTTCATATTCTCTTTTTTATTTCTCTCTTTAACTGAATATATTTATTTCTTAATTGCCCCTCTCCTTTTTTGGAACATAAGTTGTCTGAGCAGCTAGAACTATGCTCTGGAAAACGTCATTTCGGCAGCCATCATCCTTACCTGACCCATTGTCAGGTCATTCCAGTTCAGCCCACCCAGGTATTTTTTTCAGTCCTATGATATCAGCCAAGCGGAAGTCAAGGACAGAGACTTGATTGTCATTATTAGGGTAATTCCATAATATTTTAAAACAGTGATTTGTGATCACTTTCCCCAAGCTCATCATTAACCTCAAGATTATTTATTAGCGATTCCCTGCTGGCAAGAACCAAGTCAAGCAGGTTATTTCCTCTAGTTGGTTCTGTCACAAAATGTTTTCAAAAACAATCCTGAATCGTATCAAGAAAGTCACTTGACTCTAAATTTCCTGTCAAATTGCTCCAGTCAATTTGTCTAAAGTTGAAATCTCCCATCAGCATAACATTTTCATATGTAGATGCCTTACGAATTTCGTTTCATATAAGTTTACTGCACTCCCTATCAAGGTTTGGGGGCCTGTAAATCACACCCAATATTAGTTTTTCACGGCCCTCAAGAAGCTGTAACCAAACAGATTCAGTGGCTGACGCTTCTAATTTGATATCAGGTCTAACAACAATTTAAATTGTATCTGACAAACATCACTACTCCGCCACCCTTCCTGTTGACCCTATCAGTGTGGAATAATTTATTGCCTTGTATGTGACATTCAGAAGGCAACTCTCTATCTTTCAGATTGAGCCAGGTCTCTGTTATAGCAATAATATCTGTGTTTCCTGCAGTTGTAATTAATCTTAGCTCATCTATCTTATTTCTTACACTCCTGCTATTAGTATAGTAAACCTTAAGGGAGCTAGTCTCTTGTTTCCCTCTGCTGTCTCCCTTTGTTTGCTGACCTGATCCATTGTCTTTATTTATAACTTTATGATGAATGTTTTTTTATACATTTGCTGTTTTCAGCCCTAGTGTTGCAAGCTAACTGTTTCCCACACACACCCATACCTCTATCTTCTATCAGTTTAAAATCCTAGACATGTCATCAATGGCCCTCTTGATCGAGTTGGTATGTGCTTCCACCCCTGTCCCAGAGAGATGTACCCCATCTCTTGAATACATATCATGTTTGCCATAAAAGGTGTCAAAGTTGTCAATGAATGGGATTGCAAGTTCCCTGCAGTATCTGTCTAGCCAGCAATTTACATCAATTGCCCAAAACAACCCTTCATTTCTCACTCCTCTTCAAACTATATATTACTGGTCTTTTACATTTACTGTTATATTATGTCTAGGGTTAGTATATCATATATATTATATCATATTAAGTTATAAACGGATAACTTACCAAATGTAACTATAGACAATATAACTGCTAGTCTATGATGTAAAATAACACTCAGGACAACAAATCTTGCCACAAAACAACACTCTGAAACAACAAAGGTTTCAATAAATCATAGCTGTTTAGAAAAGTATTATTTAATATAAATATTACTTACAATAAGTGGGTAAACCATGTTACTTCTGCCAAAGTCCACATCATGAAGTGGGAAATTTCTTACTTTGGCAATATCCCCAAACAAATCATTAATTCTCTGAACCAAGTCGTCAACCTTCTGTACACTAAAACCATTTATACACACTGCAGGGCTCTTTTAAATGAATTACTCTAGGATCTCCCCTTGTTATAAAAGATCCTACAGCATCTAACAATTGGTCAACATTAACACACTTGCTCCCATAGAGGATTCGAAATAATCTTTATTAATTAGTTCGACTGCCATTTAGGTTATCAGTCGCACCAACAATCTTTGCATAATCCAGGAAGTTCTGAGACCTTTAAGCAAAGAGTGATGCATTAGAAATTATGCAGATAATGTAATTATTTTGTTTACAGTTACATTTGAGTACCTGGTACAAAGATTAACATTTACTAGGATGCAAGAGATGGGACTTAAGTTGAATATATGTTTTTTTTTTTTTGAATGAAGCAATTAAACCGGATCCAAAGAATTTGTAAGGTATTATAGATATGACGATATAAGTATAATAACATTGAGCAGAGTATAGAAAACTAATCCCTATAAAGTAGAACCCTCCATCAAGAACCGAGGGTTCTACTTTTTAGAGATAGCTCCCTTTTGATTCTGTACATTTACGGGAGATATTTCTAATAGAATGTTAGTTGTAAAGATAAGAGGACGCTTTGTTTTATAGTAACATACCAGATAGATACACTGAGAGTATTATATTGATGCTCAATGAAAATAGGAATTAGTTGTAGATACAGCTTCCAGGGGACTCTATACATTTCTAGAAATGTATATATATATATATATATATATATATATATATATATATATATATATATATATATATATATATATATATATATATATATATATATATATATATATATATATATATATGAAAATAGGAGTAGGATCTCTAGAATTAGTTAAAGTTTCTAATCTTGTCGATACTATATGGTGTAATTGATTATAGAGATAAATTAAGTTCTTTGGGGCTAAAATATAGAATATTGAAGGTGTTTAATTTTATTCCTAATGTTATGTGTATAACAAGATGAAACTGAAGTTAAGTATTTCTCTTACGTGGTTGTTAATATGACTTGCTTGAAGTTAGAACAATATTTTGAGGTTATGAGTATGTGATAGAATAGTACTGTGAGGAAATTTGAAATAGTAAAGAAATTAAGTTGAAGGTATAGATGGAATTTAGTACTTTGTGTATTAGGGATATTTTATGTCAGGTGTTAATATTTATCTCTCCCAAAATAAGGATAGCTAAGTTGAAAAATGAGTTTTTGTCGTAAAACATTTGTAATCTTATTTTAGTAGTGAAATGTTAATCGGGCCTTAAGATATCTGGTTTTCTTTGAAAAAAATAATTAAATTTTTCTTTATGTTGGAAGTAGTGGATAAAGCATAGGAGGGGTTAAGCTCTTTACATAAAAGATTTTAATTATAGGGATGGACGAAGATGGATACTGGGCTAGGCTTAGAAGTAGCCATGCCTTCAAAGGGTTATACTTGAAGTGAGTGTTGAAAATATTTTTGTTTATTTTTTAGGGAAGTAGAAGAAGGCGGTTTAAAGTTGAATTTAATTGTTTAAAATGAATATATTTGTATATTATATTGTTTATAATTTTTTTATTAGGGGATTAATAAATTTATTAAAGGTAGTGACGAAATGAAGGAATTCGGCAAAAATAGTTTCCGCCTGTTTATCAAAAACATGTCTGTATGAAAGGTATATATAGTGTGGCCTGCCCACTGGGGTTTTAAAGGCCGCGGTATCATGACCGAGCGAAGGTAGCGTAATCATTAGTCTTTTAATTGGAGGCTGGTATGAATGGTTGGACCAGAAATTAGCTGTCTTAAATTTTGAAAATTGAATTTAACTTTTAGGTGAGAGGGCTTAAATGGGCTGGAGGGACGATAAGACCCTATAAAGTTTGTACATTAAACTAATTAAGAGTGATTCGAGTTTATAAGGCTTACTATTAGAAAGGTGTTTAGTTGGGGCGACTAAGATATAAGTTATCTAACTGTTTCTTCGTTGGAATAAAAAATATTTGAGTTTATGGTCCTTTTTTAGGATTATAGAGTAAAATACTTTAGGGATAATTTTTTTGAGAGTTCTTATCAATAAGAGTGCGGCCTCGATGTTGAATTAAAATTTCTTTGTGCTGCAGCAGTTACAAGAGGGTCTGTTCGACCTTTAAATTTTTACATGATTTGAGTTGAGACCGGCGTAAGCCAGGTTGGTTTCTATCTTCTAGGGAGATTAGAACTGTTTTAGTACGAAAGGATTAAATAATTGGAATAGTTTTAAAAGAATGAATGAATTTTTTTATAAATTTTAAGTTTATAATTGGTATAGGGAAGCAGGGGAGAGAAGCTTTAGGTGGTCAGAAAAAAAGTAAGGAGTTTGTCTTTAATTTCCAAAATTAATATTTTTTTAAACTATTTTCTGGTTAGTAGTTTTTTGTAGGCCGCAGCGGCCTCGAGGAGATGTTAATGATTTTAACTACAACAATTAAGGTCAGAAGGAGATATGAGATTATAAAGATAGTGAGAAGAGAAGAGGGATTAGAATAAATAGTGGAAGTCGACAGGTAGATAGGATTAATTTTATTACCTAGGAGTAGGAATACAGAGGAATTGTAAAATTTAGATGTGAGTAATATGGGATCCAGGAAAACTAAAAGTAAAGTGAAGAATATAGAGAAAATTACTATTAGGCTAGACCTGAGACGTATTTTGAAAGATTCGTTGGATGCGAGAGAGGATACGTAGATAAAGATAATTAAGGGGGGAGCGAGACGTTTTCATTTTCTTTTTTTTTTTGCTAAAATTTCTATGGGAATTTGTCAGTGAATTAAGCACCATTTGATACCTAGATACTGTGTTTTTAGTGACGTTTTGCCTTACAGTTATGTAGGAAAAAAATATTAGTGCTCTATTTGACAGGGCTTTTGGCAAATCCTTTCCTACAAAATTAGTAAGACATACAATGTTCTAATTGAAATCAGATGCAAGACAAAGAGTTAGATTTTTGAATTACAGAAGGATTAAATAATCCTGATAAGATGCAGATTAGAACTGTTTGAACTAAAAGTGTTAGTCCTATGGAGAGGGGATGACTTAAAGTTGTGAATAGGATAGCTATTCTGATGACAGAGGGAATAATAAAATACAGGATATTATAAATGTGTTATAAAGTTTTAAGAAAAGAGTTCATCTTTGGTTTACATGACCAAAATTGTATTTAAACTATTAAAACTTATTATGGATTTAAATAGTTTAAAGAAAAATTTTGGTTTGTGGTACCAAAGATATAGAATTTTATTTTAAATCATGTTGTGGGGTATTTTCATACAGTGAGGTTGGTGTTTTTACTATTATTATCGCTAGTTTTTATTAGGGTTAGTTTAATTAGGTTAAATTTTGGTCTGGTGTATGTGATTGAATGGGAGATTTTTTCTTTAAGTTCGTCTTCTGTTGTGGCGACTTTGGTTTGTGACTGGATTAGTACTTTATTTTTAGGTGTAGTCTTGTTTATTTCTTCTATGGTTATATATTATAGGGGAGATTATATAGACGGGGATAAGAGGTACAATCGCTTCATGCACATAGTTTTTGCTTTTGTTTATCTATAGGGGCTCATATTGCTAGACCTAATTTAATTAGAATTCTTTTAGGTTGGGATGGGCTAGGTTTGATTTCTTATGTTTTGGTAATTTATTATCAAAATGAGAAATCTGCTAACGCAGGCATGTTGACTATTTTATCAAATCGTATTGGAGATGTAGGGATTTTGTTGAGGATCTCTGTTATTTATATTAGGGGGTGGAACTTTATTTTTTATAGGAAGAGCTTAGGGGAAGATTTTTTGTTAATAAAGATTTTTGTGAGTGTGGCTGCTATAACTAAGAGGGCTCAAATTCCATTCTCAGCATGGCTACCAGCAGCTATGGCTGCTCCTACCCCTGTTTTAGCTGCAGTGCATTCTTCGACTTTAGTTACGGCTGGTGTTTATATTTTAATCCGATTTAGTAGGGCTCTGGAGGGTTCATCTGTTCAAACTTTTTTATTATTTCTTGTTTGACAATATTTAGAGCGGGGCTAGGGGCTAATTTTGAGTTTGATTTAAAGAAAATTATTGCCTTGTCAACTTTAAGGCAGTTGGGGGTTATAATAGGTATTTTAGCTTTGGGGTTTCCTGATTTAGCTTTTTTTCATTTATTAACTCGTGCTTTGTTCAAGGCATTGTTATTTATATGTGCAGGTGATATCATCCATAGGGTTAAGGAGTATCAGGACATCCGAAATATAGGGATGTTAGTATTATGTATACCTTCGACTAGGGTTTGTATGAATTTAGCTTTATGTGGAATGCCTTTTCTAGCGGGGTTTTATTCAAAGGATTTGATTTTAGAGGTAGTATTTGAGGGAGGTAAATTTTTTAGTTTTTTTATGTTTTATCTACGGGTTTAACAGTATGTTAGACATTTCGGTTAGTTTATTACAGTTTAAGTTGTATCCCTAATATAAGGTCCATCATGTTAATTAGGGAAGAATATAGAATAATAATAGGTGGAATTCTAGTACTGAGAGTAGGGGCAGTAGTAGGGGGTTCTATTTTAGCATGGGTAGTATTTCCTGAGAGTTATATGATTTGCTTGAGTTTTTTTTTTAGTTTTAGCTTTATTAGTGAGGGCTATGGGGGGCTTCTCGGGTTATATTATTAATATAATTAGAGTGAGATCGAGCTTGAAGACTATGGGATTATATTATTATGTTGTGTTTATAGGTTCTATGTGATTTATACCTATTTTGTCTACGTTAAGGTTATCCAACTGGAGGTTGCGAGGAGGAGACACTGTTTTGAAAGTAGGGGACAAGGGTGATCAGAATATTTTGGGGGTGAAGGTAGATTTAATGAGTTTATAACATGTTCTAGGTATCTACAGTTCAGACAAGATAATATAGTTATAGTTTATATAAAAGGTTTTTTTTTGTGGGTTGTAACTGTATTTTTTATTTTTATGTAACTTATATATTTTAAATTAGAATATTGCATTGAAGCTGCAATGGTGGTGGTTACCTGTAAGTGGGATATTTTAGAAGAGCTCCTCTTCAGCTTTACAACGAAAATGTAATGTGTTGATACACCATAAAAAAGAGAAGAGAACGGAATTTAACCGCTCAGGAATAAAGTTAGAAGCTTTTTCTTTGGTATCTTTCTCTTTGACAGGAAAAAAAATCAGTTTTATCATTAACAGTGATAAGCCTCTTTTTGGCTTCCGTCAAGGAAATTAGAGGTACCAACCAAAGTTTAGGCCGAAACTAAATGCAATCTTCGCTTTCTAATTTGAAAAAGGTTTAAAACACTTTATGAGTGTAAATCATATGTCATAGATGACTACAATTCCAGTTGGATCATTCTAAGGCTCCTTTATGCCACTCATAATATAGACCTGCGAGGAGGACAATTACAAAATAAAGTCCTGAGAAGCTTCAAGAGAAAATGTTTGTAAAAGGTGTTACAGAGGCTAAAGGGAGAAGAAGGGTAATTTCTACATCGAAAATTAAAAAGATTACAGCGATGAGAAAGAATCATAAAGAGAAAGGTAAACGTGCGGAAGCTTTAGGGTCAAATCCACATTCAAACAACGATATTTTTTTTCGATCAATTACATTTTTTTTCGATAAGATAGAGGATAGAATTATAATTAAGAAGGTTACGATAAGTGTTATTAAAACAATTAAGTATAAAATAAGGATAAATTTTTCTAATGGTTTTAGGCTTTCTAGTTGGAAGCTAGATGTACAATAATATACTAAAAAATTATCTACCTCATCAGTAAATAAAGACGTAAAGGAAGAGTCACACTACGTCAACAAAATGTCAATACCAAGCGGCGGCTTCGAATCCAAAGTGGTGGTTGTTGGAAAAGTGGCATTTATGAAGGCGGTAAAAGCATACCGAAAGGAATGAGGTTCCAATAATTACATGGAGACCGTGGAATCCGGTTGCTACGAAGAAGGTTGTCCCATAGATCGAGTCGGCGATAGAAAATGATGCTTCTATGTATTCGTATGCTTGGAGGGAGGTAAAATAAATCCCTAAGATGATGGTGATTCCTAATCTTTGAATTGCCTCTGAGTGGCTGGAGTTTATGATTGCATGATGAGTCCAAGTCACTGTTGCTCCTGAGGAGAGAAGGATGGTTGTATTAAGAAGGGGGACCTGAAATGGGTTGAAGGGTTGGATTCCTTCGGGGGGGGGGGCAAAATATACCAATTTCAATTGTAGGGGGCTAATCTTCTGTGGAAGAAGGCTAAAAAAAATAGAGAGAGAAAAAAAAGATTTCAGAGACGATAAATAGGATTATTTACAATCGAAGCCCTTTAGTTACAATTTGGGTATGAAGACCTTGGTAAGTACCTTCTCAGTTG
The DNA here is from genome assembly GCA_009830355.1 of Cherax destructor. Classification (NCBI taxonomy): domain Eukaryota; kingdom Metazoa; phylum Arthropoda; class Malacostraca; order Decapoda; family Parastacidae; genus Cherax; species Cherax destructor. The sequence continues at coordinate 644 of WNWK01050449.1, read as the reverse complement.
ATAGCTCTAATTGAGCCTGTTAATGGCCATGTTCTTATATCCACTAAGTGGTAAGCGTGGTGATTGTCTGATGACATTAGTTAAATTACTTCTCTTGCGTAAAGTGTACTCAGGATTGCAAAGACATAGGATTGAATGATTGCAACGGCAGATTCTAATATTAAAAGGAGAATTTGGGCTACGATTTGGAAAGTTAATAGTTTTATCGAAAGAAGGGAACCTATATTTCCTAGGAGAGTAAGTAAGAGGTGTCCTGCAATTATATTTTCAGCTAATCGGATAGCTAATATACCCAGCCGAATAATATTTCTGATTGTTTCAATGAGAACTATGAAGGGTATAAGGATACCAGGAGTCCCCTGGGGCACTAAATGTGCCAGTATGTGCTGGGTGTGGGAACTATGAAGGGTATAAGGATACCAGGAGTCCCCTGGGGCACTAAATGTGTGCTGGGTGTGGTTTAATCATGCGAATATAATGAAGGATAGTCACAATGGGAGTGCTAAGGTTAAGGTTATGGCTAAATGTCTTGACCTTGTGAAAATATAAGGTAGGAGGTCTAAGGCGTTGTTGAAGAGAATAAATCTGAAAAGTGAGACGAACAGTAAAGACAGGCCTGAATTGATGGTTCCGAGAATTGTTTT
>WNWK01050448.1:0-12833 GCA_009830355.1 Cherax destructor | reverse complement strand
GGTAACCCCCCATAATTCCCAGCACAGGACAGGATGACCCACGTGACCACTGACCGCAGCGTCGTTCATTCCCAAAAGTCATCGGCGGGTGTAAATTTTTTTTTTTTAAGTGTTGGGGTTGGGCCTCGCGCACACTGCAATACTTGTGCTACAAACTCTTACCATTTGTTGAACTAGGAAAGGAAAGCTTTTCCCTTTTTGAAGTGCTAATGGTGGAGGCCAACAGATCAGGGAAAACAATTGTTACTTCTGCATGATGCCTCCAGTCAGGAAACGTATATCGGGAGGGTTTTCCGGGGTCAGCGCCCCCGTGGCCCAGTTCATGACTGGGCCTTCAATGGATAAAGGGCTTACAATGGCTGTTACGGGCCCCCGCAAACCTTTTACAAACCAAATTATAATTAAAAGTAACGCTAAACCCACCGGGGTTATACAGCTGTTGATCCACAGCCCAGCTCGTTAGGTACTGATTTTAGGATCTGCCCAGTTCTTCTAGATGAAGCCAGGGTTTTGGTAATCCTGCTTATGTATGCTGGGAGACAGTTGAACAGTCTTGGGGTCCTGACACTTAATGTTATTGACACATGGCACCCTGCTTTTCACTGGGAGGACGTTGCCCCCCCCGGAGTATTTTGCTTTCATGGGGAGCGATTTTTGTGCAGACTTGGGACTAGTGTTCTAAGATTTTCCAAGTATATATTATGATGCATCTTTCACTCTTCCCAAGAGTACAGGTAAAGGGGACTTCAAACATTCTCAAATTAAGGTGCCCTATCGTACTTTTTTTTTCTCCTGCCTTAAAAGGGGGCCTTTGTAAACCACCAGGCCTTTGGGCCGGAAATGCTTTGCTTCACATGCTGAGTGTCCAGGTTTTATCCCCAGCAAGGATGGAAAAACGGCGTATTTTCCCTTACACCTGTCCCCGTTCACCTTGCAAGCAAGTAGGTACCTGGGTGTTAGTCAACTGGTGTGGGTTGCATCCTGGGGGACAAGATTGACGACCCCAATGGAAATAAAATAAGTCCTTCAAAGATCCCCGTTTTCTTGAGTTATCCTGGGGGGGTTTAAACCCCTAGGTTTAAAAATCTTTTATTTTTAGCCTAGAGAGAACAAAATTTGAAGAGAATTAATTGACAGGGCATCCCTAATTTTGAAGGTTCTCATTATCCATCCTATGTTTCCATTTACAATAAAGAAGAGCTAAACCCACTGGGGTTATACAGCTATCATTTTCCTAGCAGATTATTATTATAATCAAATAGGAGCGCTAAACCAAAAGGGGTTATACGCTGTTCCTAGCAGATGTGGTCAACACATTGTGATTTTTAAATTGAGATTCTGACATCCTCCTAAGTCCTTCACATCTTTTTTTTCGCTCTATTGTGTGTGGGGAAATTTTATTTTCCCCCCAAATTCATTTTTTAATTTTAAAGATTTTTCCATTGCGCTGAAATCAATATTTTTTTTCTGATGCCCATTTAAAATTTGGGTTAATGTCCACTTGGAGATTTGCAGCATCTTCAATGGATGATAGTCACAAACTTGGATCCAGAAAGGGGTCTGGTGTTGTGGCTTACATCTATGTCAGATATGAGGATGGGGAAAAAAGGAAGGGAGCAAATATTACCTTGTGGAATAGTTTTTCACTGCTTTTTGAAAGAAAAATGGATTGCACAGTATCCAAATACCTCTGCTCTATGTCTGGTATGTATTAAAGAGCCCCCAAACACATTCCCCCTCAAGTCAGACATGGAAGATAAAAAACCTATAAACTTAGGTCTTTACTTCACAAGACCCTGAATATAGTCATAAGTTAAATCTTCTAGGCCATACATAATTATAACCAAAAATAACACTCCCACAAGGGTCATACAGTAACCCCGCAAAAAACTAACGAATTCAATAACCTTTCAGAGACTTCAATTGGGAAATAAAGGCCCCAGTGTTGGGGTTTCCCGATTCAGCAGTGGAACTTGAGCTGAAAATGTTTAAAGATAATCATCCGGCCCCGATGTGTTCAAATTTTTAGAACCTATGGTTAATGAAAAAAAAAAAAAAAAAAAAAAAGAAAAATAAAGAGCCAATGTGGCTCCTACAAAAATTATGAGAATAAAAAGCCCTTCCAGGTGTGCATCGTTGTTAATGCAGTCGCAAAATTTGGGTGCTCTTCTTCAATGTCCGAGTCTGCACTGATTAGCCAACACATCAAGGCATGTCGCTGATCTTGAAACAGAATTAAGTTTTTTTCCTGCGTCTGAATCTTACTGCAAGACTTCTTTAAATATCAACTCATTTCTGACATTTTCAAAAAGCACAGACTACAACTGTTAGTTCAGCCACAGACCACACTGATGTGGGATGTAAAAAGAGATTAGATGGTACAAGGATACTGGTATGTGCCTTAGCCTAAATATCATCATCAATTGGCAATAATAACTATAATTAATAATTAAACACTAATATCAGATAAAGTGCAAACCCCGAAAGAATCATATAGTACACTGAAGGGAGGGAGGGAGAGGGGGGGGGAGGGGTTATTATAAAAAGGGGGAGCACTAAACCCATAAGTTATACAGCCCCAGAAATAAGGATTCAGGTTTGACCCAAACAGGAAAGAAGTGGTCCAATTCTTTATCAAAAGCCCCAGTAAAAACCTCTATTGAGGGAAAGTTAGGGGTTAGTGGAAGCAGGTTTAAATAAGTTAATTTGTTAAAAAATTAGCATCTGCATCAAAGATATACCCCAATTTAAATATAATTTTTTTTTTTATGCAAAACTTTCTTTTGTAAATACAAACCTGTTCAAACTATTTGTTTGGCTAATAGGGGTTTAAAATTTTATTCATGGGGTGAGCACTAAACCGTTTGGGAAACATACAGTGCTTGGGGACTGTAAGGCAGACTAGATTCAGAGAATCTTTAGGTCCAATCTTCCCCCCAATAGCATCAAAACCCCCCTCAGGAGAATGGGTTTAAAGCATATCAACTACCATTCAAGAATACTTAAATCCCAAAAATGGAAATAAACTCTTAGCATATATGCATACTTCATGGTGCATATATTCTCTGGGTTTAAGTAATTTTAATTGTGACCAATTTGCTCGGGGGAGACTTATTACATTTCTTTCAGCCCTGTCTAGCCCTTTTTTCCCCCCCCCCTTTACCTTAACTTGTTAATCAGGGGAAGTACTACCATACAGGTCTACAGCAGTGCAAGGTCAGTGGGGAAAGTAGCAACATACAAAGGTAGGAAAAGAGGATTGGGGTTGTGAAAAGGGAAAGGGGAGTTAGTGGGGTAAGGCTATGAAAGAAAACTGGCCCAATTTGGGTTGTAGTGGGGGTTTTTGTTTAAAAGTAAAAGTGTGTCTGCATCAAATGTGACATTTCACCCAAGAACCTTTATGTCCTCCGAAAAGAGGAAATGGCACTAAGATATGCTGACTGACAATGCGACCCAAAAGTCCTCACAAAAGTGTGCATACGAAATTTTGAGAATGAAACCTAAAACCCCACACCGGGAGGGAAGATACCAAAACCTAAATATGATTTGACAAGAAAATTTGGGACCACTTGGTCCTTGTGGGAGAAACCAGTTCAATTGAGCACCAAAAACCCCCCAAATAGCATGGCAAACAACAGGGTTACTGATGTTTTTTATTAACACCCCCTTTTAAGAGGAAAGGGGGGGATGTTGACCCAAAAGTTTAGTGGCCGTGAGATGGATGGGGCCCACAAGTGATCGGGGCAATATAAAAAACCTCGATAATAAAAGCCAATACCCCAAAACCCCCCTCCTTTAAAGTGCAGGCATTGTACTTCCCACCCGCTCACCCCTCAAACAGCTTGTGGGCCCCAAAAACCATTTGTCTCCATTAGCTCCTATCTAACAAGTTTCAAAATGCCTCCCATGTCCGGGCCCCCTTTTACACACAAAACCTTTTTTTCCCCTAACCACCCTTTTTCCTAGGATGACCCCTACCCCCTCCCCCCCTCCACTACAGATTTATACACCCTCCAAGTCATTCTTTTTTTGTTCCATACTTTTTAAATGCCCAAACCCCTGCAAAAACCCCCCCTCTTGGCCCTTTTTGAATAATATTTTTTTTAACTCCACACCCCCCCCCAATTTCCACACTCGAATTATCTGCATATTTTTTTTATGGAAAAGTAGAAAGGGGCAAGTGATAAATTTAAGTGGCAAATAAGACACCAAAACCTCCCAAGGTTCAAACAAATACATTACAGTAACAGCTAATTCACCCAACTATACTGGGTACAATATTTAAAGTGAAGAGCTATGATGCACTGAACATTCTCAAGTTTACACATGCTTACTGACCTACTAATGGTTAATGCAATCACTACCTTTAACAGTCATAAAACACAGATTTAACTTTTTACAATTTTTTTTTTACTATTTCCTTTATCTAATAAAAAAAAATTTGTTTTTAGGTAACAATAGGGTAAAAAAACACTTGCAAATTGTTTATACATTTATTGACACAATTCACAATATCTCACCTTACTAGAGTGAAAAATGAGAAACGAGGGAATGTGCCCGGGAAAACCCAAAAACTTCCTTTAAACAGCATCAAACTCTGTTTGAAGAGGTTATCGCCCCCTAAACTAAGATGAACAGGAAAGATGTTTCATCCCCCTAGCATTAACATCACAAAAGTACTTGTAGTGTGAACTGTAAACAAACTGTATATAATATAAAATTTTACATTCAAACAATGTTTGTTACAGAACATCACCATTGTAACTTTTACAATAAGATCTTAAATGAAAAATATACACAAACTCATGATTTATAAAATCATCGTTGAACCTATGAATGCCCATCAGGGAAGTCATGATGGGTAGGGCTGGGAAGAGGCCTAGTGGGGAGGCAGAAAAGGGAGGAAAGTTGGGGATCACCTGGCTAAACAAAGTGGCGACTGAAGGCAGCCCTGAAATTCTGCATTCCCCAACAAACCACACTGCTTTTTTAGCCCCCTTATGAGTGTACTGAAATGTAGTTTGGGAAGTCTTCTTTGCTTGTTCCACAAGGTAACCCCTGTGAAGCCCAAAGTTACATTACTTTATTATAATACTCATGATTTTTTTTAAAAACCCTTCTTTAAATACATACACCTATCTGACAAAGCACATCAATCTCTTGTTATACTAAACAGGAAATTAAAGTAAAAATTTTCCCTTGCTAAAAGTCTAAAGGAAATAAAAAGAGTTCATACATCAAATTCACAAAGCCCACTGATACAAAGATTTACCCTAACATATTTGGGGTTTTAATGTTAGCATACATTTTTTTTTTTTTAACTGGTATATACCAGGCAGATGTATCAGTGAACAAAAAAAAAAAAAACATTCTACAATGAAAACATATACATAATACATAGCAGAACCCAAGCGTGCAGAAAACATGTTCACAAAATAGCCTAGACTGGTAAAGATGAAGTCCTACACAAACTGCACTCCCTATCTGAACTAAAATTTAAGCTAGATGAAGTAGGGCAAATTTTACCCCCCAAGAATGCCATTATATCCTTTCAAGCAAACAAAAGTCCATTCCAACAAGTTATTCTTCCTCTACATGATAAATTTTAAATGATAGGGTCTGCTGTAAACACGTTTTCATGGTCATTTAAAAACACCCATTTTACCTCTAGAGAAAAATTTAAAATTGGTACAGACAAAGCCTTGTTCGGCTACACCAACGACAATAGGTCGCGGTAAAAACAGTAGGTGGTCAAAAAAACCCTGAATTATTGGATCAGGACAATAAATATGAAATAAATACAAAAGCTTAAAAAAAATACAGGTGAGTATATCCCAAATGACCTAAATGAAATTTTTAAGGACTACAGTAAGCAAGATTTTGAAAATGCCAAATAAAACAAATGTAAATCTATTAACATATCTAAGCCCCTTTAAAAATTATTTTTTGTGTGTAGGGGGAGGTCTGTCTTAAAATTTTTTTTACATGTTAAAAAAAATAAACCCACCCACTGAAATTTAAACATGATTTTGGGCCAAAAAAAGACAAAAAAATTACATACTGTATGTATATCCCTTTTTTTACATATACTGTATCTATCAGTCTCTCAATGAAACCTTACCTCCAGATGCATGAAAAATGATTCCCCTTCACTGAGAGAGATTAATTCCTAAAGTAGTCAAGGCAGAGGACTGCTGCTGATGCGGCATTAAAACTGTACTGGTATTAATGCCCATAACCAAAAAATGACAAGATTATCAAAATTTTCTGCAAAAAACCCCTCATCTTAACATTTTCTTGCTTTGTCATTAACCATATAGACAGTTTTGGGTAGAACTTAATCATAGTAGAGGGGTGAATAAAAACTGTTTAATAATTTATGGGATTTAAAAACAAACAAAAAAAAATTGTATATTACAATATTTTGAAGCATAAAAAAATATTTTCAATTTTCAGGTTTCATGGACCACTCTAGGGGAAAGGTCTATCAGTAAACCTCTTATTACACCCGTAATTGACAAAAAACATTTTTTACAGATAAGTCTTTTGGGTTTTCCCTGTCCTGTGGTTGTGCTCCCTGGTCTGTGCCCCCCGGGACAAACTCTAAGCCCTAGACAGAACAGCACAAACAGCATCAGTTTTAAAGGGGGGGGGGAGCAGACACCATGGCACAAGGCCTTCCCCCCCAAAAAGTAGTGTTTCTTACTTTAAATTTTTCCATATTTAGGTTCCTGAGCCACTAAAAACTTACCACCAGTACCCAATACAACAAAGGAGACAGCTGTTTACTGGAAAGTACCATAGCACAAAATACCATAGCACTGAAAAAAAAATTCACTACCTGTATTGTGGATAATTTTTGAAAACTGAATTGCTAAATTCATTGGCAGGGTACAAATACAGTATCACTTTTTTCACATCCTTGTTTTTTTGTTAGGGCACAAAATCTTTGTCACCAAATTCTTACTTTCACTTACACATGCACACATACATGTGCGGCGTGAGCACATACAAAAAAGGCGAGTACATATGTATGTACGTATGTACAAAACACAACCACAAACAGGTGAGAATGCATGTAGTACACAAATAAAGAAAAGTAGTCATATAAGTGGCTGCTTGAATTCCCAACCCCCCAAAAAATAAAAGATCATGAAGTTTGGGGTAAGGAGGGAAAAATCAGAAACTGGGTGTAGACCAGAAGGACAGAGGCTGTAGACTCATCCACAAGATCTCTGTAACCTTCTCACTACAGTCGCTTTGACACTGCTCGCCTGAATTCACAAATGCATTCTTCTAAACTACAGAACAAACTTTAACGTCTCATCTCAGATAGCCCTTGGTCCCAAAATTTTCCCTTACCAAAATGTGTTACTAATCTGTCTTCTATCACACTCTCCCAACATGAGCTTGAAAGGGTGTAGACCAGAAGGACAGAGGCTGTAGACTCTTCCACAAAATCTCTGTAACCTTCTCACTAACGCCCCTTTTGACACTGCTCACCCCGAATTCACAAATGCATTCTTTTAAACTACAGAAAAACTTTCCCGTCTCCCTCTCAGATAGCCCTTGGTCCAAATTCTCCCCCACCCACTGTGTTTCCCAATCTGTCTTCTGTCACACCCCCCCAACATGAGCTTGAACTGCTTGGTTTTGGTCCCTTTGCCACTTCACCTACCCTGCACGGACCTCCCTTTCCCTCTTTTTCCCAACCCCTTGTCGCATCAAGAGAACTTTCAACAAAAACTTAAACTCCTCCGACCTCTGTCCTTCTGACTTTAACCTTGTTCAACTTTTTCTTTCATCTGTCCCTATCTGCCCTATTTCTATGGTTTCCCCAAAAACTCACAAACCTGATATTCCTCTGCATCCATCATTTTCTAGAGGTTCTGTCTCTTTTCTCTTGCTTCTTGGCTAAAAACCCTATCCCTTTCTTGGTACTTTTTCCTGCCCATTAGTACTCTAAAGACCTCGAAGGGGTTTTGCTCTCCCACCTGTAAGATGCTTAGTTTGATGTCAGTCCCTTTCACTAATGTCCCTCTGGATGATGCCCTTAATTTTCTTAGAAGGCCAATAAAGGGTTACTTCATCCCCTTTCCTACTGATGTCTTTCTTGATTTATCCCCCTTTTGTGTGGAATAAATATTATTCTCAAACCTTTGGTGCCCCTGGGCTCCCCTTATCTCCTGTTCTTGTAATCTTTACAGGGAAATTTTGAGACTGTTTTTCCCCCTATTGATGTCCCCCTTACCGGCTCCGCTATAGATGACATCTTTGCCTTTGGCCCCATGACTCAAGTCTCTTAACCATTTCTTGATGCTCTTAATAATTTGCCTTCCCTTAAGTTATTTTGCTTCCTTTCCTTGATGTTCATGTCCACCGCCGTTCGGGTTTTTCCTTTTTGTGTCCGCAAGCCTATGCACAGGGATGTACATTCCCACTTTTCCTTTTCAGCCTCCTCTGTATTTCGCACTAATCAGTTCTCCCCCCCTCCCCATAGATTCTCCTGGGGTCTCTTTATTTTTGCCCTCGTGTCCCTTTAGTACTTTGGAGAAACGGCCAATTCATACATTCTGCTCATTTTGAGGTCTTCATTCTTCCCATGCTTAAGCAGTTGGGCTATCTGATGAAAATAAATTGATCTAAGCTATCCAAGTCATGAACTAAAGGCTACACCCCAAGGCAAAAATAAAAAATCCTATTGGAGTTTTTTTTAACAGCTTGCACAGTACCTGAAAAAAAACGTTGGGCCAAACCATCTAGTTACAATGTTAGTTGTTTTCTCTTTCAGAAGACAAGCAAAGGGGGATTACTTAGGGTAAACCACATCAGGTAGCTTCATGGTACTGTAGGAGGTGCATCTTTGGGCACTCCTTTCTCCCTTTTTTCACTTTTTCGATGGACTGCTTAAAAATTTTTATCTTGGTTCCAGTGATAATAAGGGGCCTGTACCTTTGATGGGTTTTGTTTTGGCCCCAAGAGGCCATGGGATCCAATAGAGTGATTCTTTTCAAGAATCTCTGATAGAATGCCTTCAAAAATTAAACAAGTAACTAAACTCAAGGTGGAATGACCAAATTATTTACAAGAATAAAGGAAGAGTTCAGTTCTTTGCTACTTTTCCCTTTTAATAATACAGTGGTCCCCCGGTTTACTATTTTTCTTTCCCAGAATGCTGTTCAAGTGCCATTCCCAAAACAATTTATCTCCTTAAGAAAAGTTAAAATGACAGCCCTTTTGCCCCCCAAAATTACACTTACAAAAGCTTTTAAAAAAAAATAAATTTACAAAAAGGGGTGATTTTGGGGGACCATCGTAAACCGGGGTACCACTGTACGATTTTGTGTGCTAAATGGTAGAATGTCTGACGATTACTTTTCAGGCACTGTAAAGGAAAACCAGTTGCTGCAAGTCATCCTGAGCAGAGAATGGAACTCAGTTTAAAACTGCAATTTCAACTTTCATTAATTGGTTAACCCCAACCTGGTAGTGGGGGGTCAGCTGTAACCCTTTTGGTGTAAAAAAAAGACACTACAATTTTGAAAACCAGTGTGCTACCACAAACCCCTGAAAAATTCCCAGATATTTTTGTCAAAAAAATACAGGTTTATAGGCATATTAGAGAATTATGAAAGTTCCGTTATTTTTTTGTAAATGTGTTTAAAAAAATCAGTGGCCCCCGATTCGCCCCCCGGAAATCGTACAATTATGAAAGGGGGCCCCGGTTAGCGGCCGTAACCGTTCCGGGACTGGCCCTTTTAACCAAATAATATTAAAAGAATTAATGTAAATACAATTAATATTCCCCAAAAAAAAAATTTTTTTAACAATTAAATTAGTATTACATCCCTTTAAATTGAAGACTAATGCTGGCTTCTAAGATAGGGGGATTATTTTTGGGAAGGGGGAATCCCTAAAAAAAGACTTCGGTAACAAGTCCCTCTCGGGGGTTTTTTCTTCTTTTCTTTAATGCCACTAGGCCCAGCTTGAGAGTCATAGAACCTTGTCAAAAAAAATAACTGTCCAGATCCCGTTTCGGCGCCCTAACATTTCCAAAATGGGACAAGGTTTATTAAACATGTTGCAGATATGGTTGTTTAGCTTGGTCAGGATGGTGTTTTTCAACAAAAACTTTGTAACCTATTCCACATATTTCCTTAACCACTGAAAAAGGCACCTCCTCTCCCCGTCCTCCTCCGGAAGCAAGTTCCTGAGCTGTGGTCTGTTGCTGTTCCAGATGAAGCTCTTGCAGCTCTTCAGTTGTTAGCTCACCCTGTGGTCCTCCACCAACTTTTCCCACATCCTCACCACTCACCTCCAACCCCAGGCTGTTCCCCAATGTCACAATATCTTCCACAACAGGCACAGGGTCGCGCTCAAATCCTTCAAAATCCCTCTGTTGGACACAATCTGGCCACAGTGGTCTCCAAAGGGGGTCAAAGTCCTGGTAGTCACTCCCTCCCAAGCCTTACCTATAAGGCCATGCATTTTAAAATTTTGAAGTGAATCTTCCAGAACTCTTAGGGTAAATTTCAGTGTCTGGGGTTTTTTAAAACACTTCTGAAACACAGCTTTAGCGTACATTTTTTAAAGTTAGAAATGACCTGGGCCCATGGGCTGAGAAGAGGAGGGTGGGAGGCAAGAACTTCACTTTTATAAATTTGAAGTCCCCCAGACATTTGGTCTTTCCCAAATCTGGAGGTGTGCAGGAGCATTGTCCAGTACCAGGAGGCACTTGAGTCCCAAATTGTTATCCTGAAGGTATTTTTTCACACTTGGGCCAAACACATCATCAACCCAATTTTGAAAAATTTACCCTTTGGGCCCATGATTTTGACTTGTTTACATCACACACAATCTTTTTTTAAAAATTGTGTTTCGTGAACACTGGGAGTTTCAGAGTGAACAAAGTAAAGGCTTCCTTTTTAAAACCCCATTGCATTGCTCACAACATGAGAGTTAGCCTGTCTTTCATAGGCTTGTGTCGCAGTGTCTTTTTCCCCCTGTGTGATGTAGGTCCTGTTGGGCGCCCAAAACAGGCCTGTTTCGTTACAGTTTAAAAACTTGTTGGGGTTTTGATTTTTACTCTTTTTGTGTCCTGAAATTTCACAAAACCCGAGAATGTTTGTCTGAACTTGCAGCCTCACCATGCCTTAAACACTGTGTATGCCCCCGCCTAAATATCTCAAACCAGCCTTTGCTGGCCTTAAATTCACTACCCAGCACTTGTTCCAGGGTTTTCTTCACAAGATCTTCATGCAAACGCCTTGCCTTCTCACAAAAAAAGCTCCCCACACTGTCTCCCACCATTTGTTTTTCTTTAATCCACAATAATAATGACTTTTCCATTTGTTCCATTATTGGGGACCCTTTTTTTGTAAGCACATTTACTCCTTTGGCAACATCAGCCTCCTTTATCTTTCCTTTGACAGGAAGGTTGTAATTGTTATTTTTTTTCCCCCAAAAATCCTGGCAAGTTCCAGCACCCACATACCACTCATATTTCTCAATCACTTTCCTTAAATTCCATGGTGTTTCTCACTTCTTTGCCACAGGAACTTTACTAGGGAAATTTCTTGGGAGCCATGGTTACTTATTTCGCAGTTGCACTGGCAAAAAAAAATGGAAAAAAAAAAAATGTTTGTATGAATGAGCAGAAGCTTTATGTACCGGGGACACAAACAAACTGAAGCGCAAGCGTCCCCAGCCGGGGGTTTCGGGGCCCAAAACGGCCGCTCCGAGGGGCCATTGTATAATATTGTAAGTGCTTTTTTAAGTGTATTTTTGGGGGGCTGAAATGGACTAACCTATTGACATTATTTCTTAAGGGAGTAAATTGTCGGGAATGGGACTTGAGCAGCCTTCTGGGAAAGAAGTTTGTTGTTCTGGGGTCCCTGTACATCCAAAAAATAAAATACGGAAAGGCCTTAATCAAACACTTCAATTTTTAATGTACCTTTCAATCGCATTTATAAAATAAAACACACCATACAGCGGAGCTTTATAGGGGTATATTGTGGACCCTTTAAAAAGAGATGTTAGCAGTAGTGTACTTTAAAGGAATGTAGGTATTTGTTTCTGTTTACAGAAAAGGGTTTTGAAACATTGCCAAATGGTGTTATTAATTTTGGCCTGAATGGAAATAATAATAATAGGTAGTAGGGTTTTTACCTGGGAGACAAATCACCCAGGAAGGTACTACTGTCCCGACAAATAAGAAAGAAATGGAAACCTGCAATTCTTTTTACAAGGTAGGATTGCTGATGTCTTTTTTTGTTTCAAACACACAAGATCACAGGACATCTTCTACTTATGCTTACACTTAGGGCACACAACATGTAAGCAAAAATGTAACAAACCCCTCTGAATTTTCTTCTATTTTCTTAATTCTCGTTTTATTTTTTTCCCCCTTTATCTCCATGGAGAAATTGGAAAAAATTCTTCCGTAAACCATTTTGTTGTAAGAGACTAAAAAGTGAAAGTAAGGGGCTAGTAATAGTTTTTTTTGTACTTAACAAATCAAAAATTTTAATTACACCTTGTAACCTTGCAAAGAAATAAATTTTTTTTAAAAAAAAAAAGAAAAACTTTTGTTTCTTCTCTTCAGGGCACCCCGGCTTGGTGGGGGGGAGCCATTGTATTAATAAAAAAAAAAAATCAAGCACAGTTTAAAATCCTCACAAATTATAAATGACTAATTTATACAACCCCCAACCTGTATTCACATTACAATCAAAACATTTTTTTTGAAGCGTTTGAGAAGGTTGTATCAAGTACAGAGGGGCCCCCCTTATACGGCAGGTTAGGTTCCAGGCTACTGCCGGGAAAACAGA
>WNWK01050447.1:0-12833 GCA_009830355.1 Cherax destructor | reverse complement strand
TCTCTGAGCTGCCACTGTCAATCAGACCATCTACTTCTGTTCCTTTGATGAACACTTTCACAGCTGCCTTTGACAGTGAATTTGGAGCAGCCGCAGGAGTCCACTGTTGCTGAGTCGCCTGGTCGGAATGGCCAGAAGCACTAGCTCTTGTTGATGTATTAGCGACATACTTTAACGGTGACCTTTCTTATGGCATTGATGGCACATTTCTTCACGAGAGCCCGGACACTTTGGACGTGGATGCCTTGAAAACCCACAAAAGAAACACTTTGTGCCTGCAGCTGCTGTCACTGAAGCAGGTTCAGTAGCTTCATTAAAATAGTCTTGGTCGGGAGTTGCAGCACTTACCACTCGAGAAGGCTGGGTAATTACTGTACACTTCAGGAATTCTTCTGGGCTGAATCTAATGCTCTTGCCTGGTCAAGGGTAATGGCTAAGTCCAGAGTTTTATTCTCAATAAACGCTGCCTTATTATTGGTGATTGCAGGCCACTGATAAAAGCATCCCTGATGGACTCTTCACAATGCTAGGAAGCTGTCACCGCTCGGAAGTTACAGTCCTTACCTAATATTTTCAATGCTTGAAAGTATTCCTCTAAAGATTCACCAATCTGCTGGCGGCGAGTTGCAAGACGATATCGTGCGAATTTCATTTGTGGGCTTAATATACAGAGACTTGAGGGCATTGATAGCCTCTTTGTGGGTATTGCTCAGAAATAACCTCATAGATTTTAGGTGACACAAAGTTGATGAGCAGGCTTAGTTTATCTAGATCTTCCTGAGGAAGGCTCTCAAGAAGTTTTCGAAAGTCTTAAGCCAGTGCTTCCATTTCCTGAGGCCAGTTGATACACTGGGGGTCGGAATCTAGCCTCTCAGGTTTCAGTAAACCTCCATGTTGCTGATTATTAGTCATCCAGAATCGCCACCAGGTAGCCCAGGATATTTGTGTTCAATAAATTGTTGTGATAAAAACACAGGCCTTATTCCTAGGCTTTATTGAACACAAAATCCATGGTACATGTCTGCAACAGAAGAAAATAAAGGATAGTACATATAATGACTGCTGCTGGGACAGGTGATGTAAGGTGCATATGTCTTCAGAAAAGCTATAGCTACTGGTGATATATTTAAGCTTATCATGTAATCTGGTCACGAATGTATCTGTGTAAGAGAAGACAACACACTGTATTGCTTAGCCAACATCGTCTTATGTTGTTGTTATTGCTAAGGAGCCCCTAATTGGTGCAGTATTGTGTCCTGCTGCGGCTCCCACAAGAGCAGTATCACTACAGTAGCCTACCACCAATTTTCACTTTGGCTAGTTCATGTAGTATAACAGTTCTGTTTGCGATATCAAATGCAGATTTTGAATCAGAAATGTTGGTAAAACTAGTAGAGGTGTGTGGTGAGAAAGGTGGAGATACAATTCTGCACACTCTTACCTTTCATAAACACATAGAGGAGGAGAGTTGGTGTCTGATTCTATAGTACAATCTGTTAGTATCATTCTTTCAAAAATTTTACAAAGACAGCTAGTTAAGGAGATCGGTCTAAATGTATCAGGCTGTTGGGGCTTGAGGATAGGCACAATGAGACTATTGTTCAGGAAGTAGGAAGAACTCCCTCAATGCTTAACTGGTATTATACAGTGCCAACAAAGGGATTGTGGGCACGTGCCTTAAAGTTCTGAGAATATCATAGGTTATCATCTCTCCAGGAGCAGTTGATTGACCTTTAGTTAATGCGTTATCTAATTCACCTCTGTGAAAGAGGCAATCACTCTCATCAATATTTTGGCTCATAAAATTAATCAGTTTCAACATTTCTTCAGAAGCTCTCTAAGTTTTCTCTAATATGAGATGGCAGGTTTTCATGCCTTTAGATTTGGACCAGTCATTTATGAGGTCATTTGCTTTTTCAAGTGGAAAGGGATGAGCAACATTGCCAGTCTTTTTCCTGGTTATATTATTTATACCTTTCCATGCCAGACTTAAAGGGGTAGACATGTTGATCCGCTAACGGATTGTTCCATTCCTGTTGCCCTAAGTTCTACACTGCACTATACTTCACAACACTGCCCTACACTTCATAACACTGCACTACACTATGCAACGCTACTACTGCACTTTCACTACACAACACCACTGCTACATGCTGCACTACCTGACACTGCTACGTTGCGCTACGCTGCGCTATGCTACCTGACGTTGCTGCTTCATATTGCTGCTACGCTTCATGGCTTGCTGCACTGCACTTTCACCTGACGCTGCGCTACACTACCTGTGCTGCTTCGTTACCAAACGCTGCGCTACACAACGCTGGGATCTACGCTACGCTGGCTTGCTGCGCTGCTACGCTATGTAACGCTGCGCTAAGGCTACGCAACGCTGGACTACCTGATGCTGCGCTGGACTACGCAACGTTGCGCTATATGGCTTGCTGTGCTACCCCTGTGCTGCTCGTTACACTACACTGCGCACTATGCTGCCTGAGCGCCGCGCTGCGCTTCATGGCTCCGCTGCACTGCACGGCCTTCACTGCACTGCACGAAGCTGCGTTACGCTGGACAACGCTGCTTTCATGCCACTGTGCTACACGTTGCCTGCGCTATTCTTCCTGACGCTCGCGCTACGCTAACACCACTGCGCGCTGTATGTGCTGCGCTGCCACAAGCGCTGCGCTACGTTTCATACACTTCGCTGTGCTGCATGACGCTGCTTTCACCTTCATGTGCTGCACTGCAGCTTCATGACGCTGCGCTACCTTCATATTGCTGCGCTGCGCTATGCAATCTGCGCACCTGACGCTGCGCTTCCTGACCTGCGCTCCTGATGCGCTGCGCAGTGCTGCGCTACGCTGCCTGACGCTGCGCTACACTGCACAACCTGCTACACTACACAGGACTACGCAAACGCTGCGCTACGCTGCGCAACGCTGCCCTGACGCTCACAGCATCACTCTGCGCTGCGCTGCCTGACGCTGCACTGCCTGACGCTCGCTACCTGACTTTACGCTGCACTACTGGCTGCTGCCGCTACGCTGCACTGCACGACTGCACGCTGCCGCTGCGCTACTCGCTGCGCTGCCTGACGCTGCGCTCCCCTGCAGCTGCCTAGATTACGAAAACGTGCTGCCACGCTACCTAAGCGCTGCGCTATCTGATCCTGCCTGCGCGTCCTACGCTGCACCTGCGCCTGCACGCAAACGCTACGCTGCCAGCCTACTGCTGCACTACGCTTTGCTGGCTACACAACCTGACGTGGACTACAACCTACGCTGCGGCTGCACTGCGCTGCACTACCTGTCTGCGCTGCTCGCAACTATTTCCTGCGCACACTACGCTACCTGCGCTGCACTTCCTGCTACGCAACCTGCGCTCTTTGACGTTGCGCCCCAACGCTGCGCTGCGCATCCGCCTGCCTGACGCTGCGCTGACGCTGCGCTGCGCGGGTGCTGCGCTGCGCTGATGCTTGCGCTGCCTGACGCTGTGCGCACGCTGCCTGACGCTCGCTGACGCTGCGCTGCGCGTGCGCGCAATCGACGCTGACGCTGCGCTGACGCTGCCTGCACGCTGCACTGACGCTGCAAGCTCGCTGCTGCCTGCGCTGCGCTGCGCTGTCGCTGCGCTGACGCTGCGCTGCCTGACGCTGCGCTCCGCTGCGCCTCAAGCGCAATCGACGCTGCGCTCACCGCCTTACACCTGACGCTGCGAACTTCCTGACGCTGCGCTGCGCTGACGCTGTGCTCGCTGCGCTGCGCTGCCCGACGCTGGCTGCTGCGCTGCTGCGCTCGACCTGCGCTGCCTACGCTGCCTGACGCTGCGCTGCGCTGCACGTACCCGCTGCGCTGCACTCGACGCTGCGCTCCGTGACCTGCGCACGCTGCCTCTGACGCTGCCTGCGCTGCCTGACGCTGCTGCGCTGCACACGCTGCGCTGACACTGCTGCACTGCCGCTGGCTGACGCTGCCTGTACGCTGCCTGCACGGCTGCGCTGTGCACCGCTGCTGCGCTGCAGACCTACTTGCTGACTGCACCACTGCCTGCACAAACGCTGCTACTGCACTGCGTGCTGCGCTACACTCAGCACGCGCACTATCACTATATAACACTATATAGTATCACTATCACTATATAACACTATATAGTATCACTAACACTATAAGGTGCTTATGCGAACATTCTTATGGTGTATAAATATAATAAGTTAAACTTATTTAGTTGTTCCTTGCTGGTCCAGTGGTCAGCATACCCTTCTAGAGTTTCAATACTCAAGCTTGACATCACGAGTTCAAGTCCCACTAGTACCCAACTTTATCAGATTCTTAACTGAAGTGGAGAGAATAGACGTCAAAGAAATCGGTGTTTATCACCCTCTCATGGAGGTCACCAGAGGCTTGACGGAATGTGATATCAGAACCTAAATGCTCTACCTGCCTCACCTAAACATATAGCTATAAGCTATGCTGATGACATCATGATCCATACAAAAGGGCATAAAAAGATGAGTTCCGTTCTTAATGAAGTTCAAGCAATTTGTAATCGACTAGGCCTCATAATATCTTCCTCTAAAACAAAGATATTAACAAGCAAACAACATCCCCCACCCATCTATTTGCAGGGTGAAAACATTAGCTATGTTAAAACTTACAGATATCTTGGTGTAGATGTACCCTTTACCAAATCTACTATACCACAACTAAATAAAAAATGCAAAGATAGACTAAATGCTCTTAAAGCTGTTGCTGGCTAAAACCCCAACTATGGTGCTAATGTGAGAATCGCGAGAATGATGTACATAGCCTATATTAGGTCCTTAATTGATTATGCTGCTCCCATGTTGATATTAGCTCGAGAAAGTTCTCTCCGACCCTTGGAGTTAATGCAAAATGAAGCTCTCAGAATTATTCTTGGCTGTCCCAAATCTACAAAGGTTCTTAATATGAGGAAGGAGCTTGGTATTACTAGATATGCTTATATGGTTAAATTTTCATGTTTTCATTTTTTTAGTTGGTGTTGAGGGTGACGAGGTGCACAAGTGATATTTTCTAAGGATTTTTTCCTTTTTAAGCTAAGCAAGCTCTTGTGTTTCTTAGTACAGTGGTACCTCGAGTTATGTGTTTAATTCATTTCAGAATGCTTTTCGAGTGCCCATACCGGATGAATTTCTTCCCATAAGGAATATTGTAAACTAGATTAATCCTTTCAAGACCCCCAGAAATGCACTTACCATTATACACTTACGTAATTATTTTGGTTGGGAGCTGCTCGTATCTTGATGTACCACTGTATTATTAATATCAATGTTGTTTTGGAATTCTGAAAGCATCTGTTTGACTCTTGCTACAGCGGTCACTTCAGGGAAATTCCTCATATAAGTTTTGAAGTATTGGTAGATGTTGTCTGAGATCGTGAGGTGACAACTTGTGACCACGTCGAGGAAGGTCAAGGCCATGTACGCACATGTAGGCCCTTTTTGTTTAACTCCGTCCACTATCAAATATTCCTTATAATCAGGATGGGCATCCATGTAATCTGTAAACCGGTCACGAGAAGTTTCGCCCAGACCACTATCAAAAAATAAAAGGCATCCGTCCAGGCATCGGTAGAGGGAGACAGCATGAACCATGTGCTTCACCCGCCCTTATGTTATCACTAGCCGACCTGTTCCAGGGTCCAGAGCTGGGGCCTCCTCCAGCTTCTACCATTACATCATCTTACAACATCTCCCGAAAGGTCGGGTTGTGCCAGTCATAACTGATTTTACTTGACGCAAATTCATGATCTTGGTATTTTTCAGAAGGGGGTGGGAATCACCCAGGAATTTTACGTCTTCTTGAGACATTGAGAAAAATATTAAGTTTTCTCCAACAGAGGCAAGCGAGAGTGAGGGGCGCTTATTAATTAAATTTGTTTTAAAATTTAACATAATAGTTCACTGAAGTACACACAAATATCCAGTAATCACTTTAAATAGTTAACTTAGCATTCTCAGTAAAGATGATTATCCAGTAGTGGCTTTAATTAGTGAAGACAATGTTATCCTGGTCATGGACTGGGCTGCGGGAGCGTTTACCTCCAGAACACCCTAAAGGTAAGTATGATAGTACTGAGTAGTGAAAGATATTGTTGAATAGTGTAATATAGTGTTGAATAGTGTAATATAGAGTTGAGTAGTGTAATAAAGTGTTCAGAAGTGTAATATAGTGTTGAGTAGTATGATATAGTATTCAATAGTGTAATATAGTCTTGAACAGTGTAATATAGTGTTGAATAGTGTAATATAGTGTTGAGTAGTGTAATATACTGTTAAATACTCTAATATAGTGTTGAGTAGTGAAATATAGTATTGAGTAGTGTAACATAGTGTTTAGTACTAAAAGTGTAACATAGTGTTTAGTACTAAAAGATAGTGTTGAGTAGTGAAATATAGTGATGAGAAGTGAAAGATAGTGTTGAGTAGTGTAATATAGTGTTGAGTAGTGAAAGACAGTGTTGAGTAGTGGAAGATAGTGTTGACTAGTATTGTGTAATGTTAGATACTATTAAGTAGTGATAGTGTTGTGAAGTTTTAGTGTTGTGTACTGTTAGTTTGTATAGTGTTAGTGTAGTGATAGTGTTATGTAGTGATAGTGTTGTGTAGTGATAGTTTTGTGTAGTGATAGTGTTGTGTAGTGTTAGTGTTTTGTTGTGTTAGTGTTCTGTAGTATTAGTGTTGTGATAGTGTTGAGTAGTGATAGTGTTGAGTAGTGTTAGTCTTGTGTACTGTTAGTCTTGTGTACTGTTAGTCTTGTGTACTGTTAGTCTTGTGTACTGTTTGTCTTGTGTACACTACACAATCACTACACATGACTAACAAACTACACAAGACTAAAGTCTTGTGTAGTGATAGTGTTGTGTAGTAATAGTGTTTTGTAGTGATAGTGTTGTGTAGTGTTAGTGTTTTGTAATGTTAGTGTAGTGTAGTGATAGTGTTGTGTAGTGATAGTGTTGTGTTGCATTAGTGTGGTGTAATGTAAGTATTGGGAAGTGTTAGGGTTGTGTAGTGATAGTGTTAACTGTTGTATAGTGATAGTGTTGTGTAGTGATAGAGTTGTGTAGTAATAGTGTTGTGTAGTAATAGGGTTGTGTAGTGATAGAGTTGTGTAGTGATACTGTTGAGTAGTGATAGTGTTGTGTAGTGATTGTGTTGTGTAGTAATAGTGTTGTGTAGTGATAGTGATGTGTAGTAATAGTGTTGTGTAGTGATAGTGTTGTGTAGTGTTAGTGTTTTGTAATGTTAGTCTTGTTTTGTGATAGTGTTGTGTAGTGATAGTTTTGAGTAGTGTTAGTGTTGAGTAGTGATAGTGTTGTGTAGTTATAGTGTTGTGTAGTACTAGTGTTGTGTTGTGTTAGTCTTTTGTACTGTTAGTCTTGTGTACACAACACTATTACTATACAAGAATAACATCTTACGCAGTGATAGTTTTTGTAGTGATAGTGAAGTGTAGTGTTAGTCTTGTATACACTTAGTCTTGTGTACTGTTACTCTTGTGTACACAACACATGACTAACATACTACAGAAGACGTGACACAAGACTGACGTCTTGTGTAGTGATAGTGTTGTGTAGCGTTAGTATTGTTTAGTACAAATATTTGCAAGTGTTAGTGTTGTATAGTGAATGTGTTGTGTAGTGATAAAGTTGTGTAGTGAGTGTTCTGTAGTGATAGAGTTGTATGGTGATAGTGTTGTGTAATGTTAGTGTTGTGTAGTGTTACTGTCATGTAGTGATAATGTTGTGTAGAGATAGTGTTGTGTAGTGATAGTGTTGTGTAGTGACAGTGTTGTGTAGTGTTAGTGTTGTGTAGTGTTAGTCTTTTGTAATGTTAATCTTGTGTATACAACACTATTACTACAAAAGACTAACATCTTATGTAGTGATAGTATTGTGTAGTGTAGTGTTGTGTAGCATTTGTGTTGTGTAGTGTAGGTATTGGGTACTGATAGTATTGTGAAGTGATATTGTTCTGTAGTATTAACTGTTGTATAGTGATAGTGTTGTGTAGTGATAGTGTTGTGTAGTGATAGTGTTGTGTAGTGTTAGTGTTGTGTAGTGATAGTGTTGTGTAGTGTTAGTATTGTGTACTATTATTTTGTGTAGTTAGAGTGTTGTGTAGTGATAGTGTTGTATAGTGAGTGTGTTGTGTAGTGTTAGTGTTGTTTACTCTTAGTTTGTGTAGTGATAGTCTTGTGTAGTGTTACTGTTGTGTACTGTTAGTTTGTGTAGTTTTAGTAAATAGTAGTGTTAGTGTTGTGTAGGACCAAAAGGAAACTGATCAGTGATAGTGTTATGTAGTGATAGTGTTGTGTAGTGAAAGTGTTGTGTAATGATAATGTTGTGTAGTGTTAGTGTTTTGTACTGTTAGTTTATGTAATGATAGTGTTGTATAGTGATATTGTTGTATGGTTAGGTTGTGTAGTGATAGTTTTGTGTAGTGTTAGTGATGTGTACTGTTAATTTGTTTTGATAGTGGTTTGTAGTGATAATGTTGTGTAGTGATAGTGTTGTGAAGTGATAGTGTTGTGTAGTGATAGCATTGTGTATTGATAGTGTTGTTTAGTGACAGTGTTGTGTACTGATAGTGTTGTATATGGATAGTTTTCTGTAGTGATAGTTTTTGTGTACTGATAGCTTTGTGTAGTGTTAGTGTTGTCTAGTTATATTGTTGTGTTGAGATAGTGTTGTGTAGTGATAGTGTTGTGTAGTGATAGTGTTGTGTAGTGATAGTATTGTGTAGTGAAATTGTTAGTGTTGTGTAATGTTAGTGTTGTGTAATGTTAGTATTGTGTAGTGATAGTGTTGTGTAGTGATAGTGTTGTGTACTGATTGTGTTGTATAGTGTTTATGTTGTGTAGTGATAGTGTTGTGTAGTGATAGTGTTGTGTAGTGTTAGTGTTGTTTAGTGTTAGTCTTTTGTACTGTTAGACTTGTCTTGTGTACACAACACTATTACTACACAAGACTAAAATCTTATGTAGTGATAGCGTTGTGTACTGATAGTGTTGTGTAGTGTTAGTGTTGTATAGTGTAATTATTGGGTACTGATAGTGTTGTGAAGTGATATTGTTGTGTAGTGTTAACTGTTGTATAGTGATAGTGTTGTGTAGTGATAGTGTTGTGTAGTGATAGTGTTGTGTAGTGATATTTTTGTATGGTTAGTTTGTGTAGTGATAGTTTTGTGTAGTGTTATTGATGTGTACTGTTAATTTGTTGTGATAGTGGTTTGTAGTAATAATGTTGGGTAGTGTTAGTGTTGTGAAGTGATAGTGTTGTGTAGTGATAGTGTTGTATACTAATAGTTTTTTATAGAGATAGTTTTGTGTACTGATAGTGTTGTGTAGTGTTAGTCTTGTATACTATTAGTCTTGTGTACTGTTACTCTTGTGTACACAACACATGACTAACATACTACACAAGACTCATGTCTTCTGTAGTGATAGTGTTGTGTAGCGTTAGTATTGTGTAGTGCAAATATTTGCAAGTGTTAGTATTGTATAGTGAATGTGTTGTGTAGTGATAAAGTTGTGTAGTGAGTGTTGTGTAGTTATAGTGTTGTGTAATGTTAGTGTTGTGTAGTGATAGTGATGTATAATGTTAGTGTTGTGTAGTGTTACTGTTATGTAGTGATAATGTTGTGTAGTGATAGTGTTATGTAGTGATAGTGTTGTGTAGTGACAGTGTTGTGTATGTTAGTATTGTGTAGTGTTAGTCTTTTGTACTGTTAGTCTTGTGTTCACAACACTATTACTACAAAAGACTAACATCTTATGTAGTGATAGTGTTGTGTAGTGATAGTGTTGTGTAGTGTTAGTGTTGTGTAGTGTAAGTTTTGGGTACTGATAGTGTTGTGAAGTGATATTGTTCTATAGTGTTAACTGTTATATAGTGATAGTGTTTTGTAGTGATAGTGTTGTGTAGTGATTATGTTGTGTAGTGATAATGTTGTATAGTGATAGTGGTGTGTAGTGATAGTGTTGTGTTGTGATAGTGCTATGTACTGATAGTGCTTGTAGTGTTAGTGTGCGTAGTGTTAGTATGCGCACTGATAGCGTTGTGCAGGTTAGTATATGACTCATTATTTTGGTAGAGTTGTGTACATTAGTGTTGTGAAGTGATAGTGTTGTAAGTGATGTGTTGTTTAGTTTTAGTGTTGTTTACCTTAGTCTGTAGTGATACTTATGTAGTGTTACTGTTGTGACTGTTAGCTTGTGTAGTTTTAGTAAATAGTAGTGTTAGTGTTGCGTAGGACCAAAAGGAAACTGATGAGGACCAAAAGGAAACTGATCAATGATGTGTATGTAGTGATAGTGTTGGTAAGTGAAAGTGTGTGTTGTACATGTTGTGTAGTGTTAAATGTTTTTATGTTAGTTTGTGTAATGATAGTATTGTATAGTGATATTGTTGTATGGTTAGTTTGTGTATTGACAGTTTTGTAGTGTTAGTGATGTGTACTGTTAGAGGAGATGAGCCTGTTTCGATATATAAAAATTAAAATTGAAAACTTATGGAAAAATATTTTTCTTACCAAAAAATAGTGCATCATTCTGGCAACAAGTTGATGCAACCGCTTATTTCTATCATATTTCTAAGTATGTTTATACTAAAAGTATTTTTTGTGTGTGTGTCAGCAAAAAGATGTGTTTGATTAGCCATTTTTTTTTTTTTTTTTTTTTTACCCTAAAATTGCATTTTTATGATTGTTTCATTTTAAATACACTACATTGGCAACTTCTGTGAGTGAGTGTGTGTGTGCGCTGCGGCAGACACCTCAGTGGCCTTGCAGCCGTGATAAGTATGGTGGGAGTGCACTGCTCCGAATATGTGGCTAACCATGTCCGAAGATTTGTAAGTGCCAATATCTCAGAGTAAGTTATTGACATTGTAATCCCTATTATGCAAAGAGTATTTGTCATAGCATAATGATTCTTTTCGTAGGTTGTTGAGGAAGGATTGTTCTTTCGTAACTCAGACTGATTTTTCGATGTGCTTTACGGTTTCTTGTTAGTGATTTTTATTTCCCCCACAAAAACAAAACAAAACTCGTATTTCAAAATTTTTTTATTATGCAATCTATTGACAGAAAGCTCATACCACGCTGAAACTTCATAACCTAACTCTTCATCTTTCATCTGATCTCAACTAGAACATTGTATGTCTTACCAATTTTGTAGACAATGCACTGCCATAAATCTTATCAAATAATTCTTTTTTTTTTTTTTTCTGAATAACTTAAAGGCAAAACGTCACTAAAAACTCAGTGTCTACTAATGAAATGCTGCTTAATTCAAAGACAATATTCCCATTAAAATATTTGCATAAATAAAAAAAAATTTTGACTTGGCTCATCCACCCCTTAATTTGTTTTGATAGTGTTTTGTAGTGATAGTGTTGGGTAGTGATAGTGTTGTGAAGTGATAGTGTTGTGTAGTGATAGCATTGTGTACTGATAGTATTGTTTAGTGACAGTGTTGTGTACTGATAGTGTTGTATACGGATAGTTTTGTGTAGTGATTGTGTTATATAGTGTTAGTGTTGTGTAGTGTTAGTGTTGTGTAGTGATTGTGTTCTGTAAAGATAGTGTTGTGTAGTGTTAGTCTTGTATGCTGTTAGTCTTGTGTACTGTTAGTCTTGTATACACAACACTATTACTACAGAAGACTAACAAACAACTCAAGAATAACATCTTATGTAGTGATAGTCTTGTGTAGTGTTAGTGTTGTGTAGCATTAGTGTTGTGTAGTGTAAGTATTGGGAAGTGTTAAGGTTGTGTAGTGATAGTGTTGTGTAGTGTTAACTGTTGTATAGTGATAGTGTTGTGTAGTGATATAGTTGTGTAGTCATAGTGTTGTGTAGTGATAGTGTTGTGTAGTGATAGTATTGTGTAGTGATAGTGTTGTGTAGTGATAGTGTTGTGTGGTGTTAGTGTTGTGTAATGTTAGTGTTATGTTGTGATAGTGTTGTGTAGTGATAGTGTTGAGTAGTGTTAGTGTTGTGTAGTGATAGTGTTGTGTAGTGTTAGTGTTGTGTCATGTTAGTTTTGTGTACTGTTAGTCTTGTGTAATCAACACTATTAATATACAAGACTAACAACTTACATAGTGATAGTGTTTTGTAGTGATAGTGTTGTGTAGTGTTAGTCTTGTATACTGTTAGTCTTTTGTACTGTTAGTCTTGTGTACACAACACTATCACTACAGATGACTAACAAACAACTCAAGACTAACGTCTTGTGTAGTGAAAGTGTTGAGTAGTGATAGTGTTCTATAGTGATAGTGTCGTGTAGTGATAGTTTTGTGTAGTGAAAGAGTTGTGTACTGATAGTGTTGTGTACTGGTAGTGTTGTGTAGTGATAGTGTTGTGTAGTGATAGTGTTCTGTAGAGATAGTGTCGTTTAGTGATAGTTTTAGTGTTGTGTAATTTTAGTGTTTTGTAGTGATAGTGTTGTGTAGTGATAGTGTTGCATAGTGATAGTGTTGTGTAGTGTAAGTGTTGTGTAGTGATAGTGTTGTGTAGTGTTAGTATTGTGCAGTCATAGGGATGTATAGTGATAGTGCTGTGAAGTGTTAGTGTTGCTTAGTGCTAGTCTTTTGTACTGTTAGTCTTGTGTACACAACACTATTACTACACAAGACTAACAAACTACACAAGACTAACATCTTATGTATTAATAGTGTTGTGTACTGGTAGTGTTGTGTAACGTTTTTGTTGTGTAGAGTATGTATTGGGTACTGTTAGTGTTGTGAATTGATATTGTTGTGTATTATTAACAGTTGTATAGTGATAGTATTGTGTAC
>WNWK01050446.1:0-12833 GCA_009830355.1 Cherax destructor | reverse complement strand
CCTGCTCAATTCGCCTTCACTCATTGCAGGCATTTTCTTAAGGAAATCATCATGCAACTGCCTTGCTTTTCACTATTATTCCCTCCGAAACAGTATCTCCTGCTAACTGTTTCTCGTTGATCCACACCAACAACAACCTTTCCACATTTTCCAGCACTTGTGGTCTGTGTTTGTGATCACAGATGCACCTTTTGCAACAACAGCTTCCTTGATTTTACTTAAATATTTCTATCCACAATGGTAAGATGGTAGAATGGGGTTTACCATACAGCCTGGCCAGCTCACTGATACGCACTCCACTTTCACATTTTCTATTATCTCCTTCTTCACTTCTATCGTACATATATTTCTGTTCCTCTTTGCCACAGGCTTAGCACTAGGATCTTTCCTTGGACCCATGGTAGCTTATTTAGCAGTTGCAAGCACTAAAAACAGTGGAATAATGACAATATACTGGTATGAATTCGTGGGTGTGGGTGGGTGGTCGCTCTCGCTTGTAAACAATAGCACACTGACGCTCCCTGGAGTGCGCGCTCAGCTGGGCTCCAAGCGGACAGGTCCGGTACGAAAGTCGTAAGACGAATCAATCAACGGATGTCGCATTCAAATTTCTTACGTTATAAGTAACGGATATCGAATATAACGTAAGATGATAACAACGTAAGTCGAGGTACCACTGTAGTTGCAATAGATATAAAGGTGTAATACAGGTTTAATAAAAAGTATAATAAAAATATAGAGGGGCAAAGAATGGTATACAGCAGATATTAAAATAAGTAAAATGGGATATTTGCCACAGGTTATTAAAAAGTATAATTTGTTAAGATAGGGCAATGATGTTGTAGCTGTATATGGAAGCTTGGATCTTTGGCAGTGGTAGGTTAATAAAAATAAAGGTATAAAATAAGATTGAGCAATGAAGTATAAAAAAAATGGGGCAATAATAATTTTAAAATAAAAATTGTGCAATAAAGCCTGAATAATAAGGGGATTTTGTAGTTATCAAATACAAATTAAGACTATGAGGTAGAATTAAGACTATGAGGTAGAATGGTAGTTGGATATATAAGTGAAAATTTAATGGTAAGAGGGTATTAGAATTTTTGGGAACAAAATTTATAGATGGTTCATAACACTAATCGTGGACAGTGGGTTTACTACATATTATTCTAATTCTGTTAACCCAGCCTCACTCAGGAATGTTTTGAGTTCATGTTCTGTTGCAATGAAATACCTCTTCCCAGTGGGCTGTTTCCTAACTGCTATTTTACCAAACCTCACAAAGCACTGATGAATTTTTTGGGCATTGCGTAATTTTCTTAATTGATAAAGGAGGTTTTGTCTTGTTTTGGTGAGGCATTCATTAACGTATACATCAGATTTCATAGCTATGGATGTTTTTAGTAGGTTGTTTCTTTGCAAGCTGGTATTGAATTTTAATAGCACTGTTTTTTTCCCTGCTTGGTAGCCCATCAGTTTGTAATCTTTTAGTTCATCACTACGTATGTTTAGGCTAAGGTGGTCCTTGAAGAGTTGTAGGGTGGCCTCCATGCATGTCTCTTGGGTGACTGTAGGTGGAAGATGTTTGCTATTAACTACAACAGCGTCACTTAGCTGTTGTTGATCGTTATGGTCTTGGAAGTTGTTGATGACATCAGTAAGTTGTAGATCCACTCGTGATCTTTCTTCTATGATGTTCTTATTCAGTTGGGTGACTTGATCTTTTAGAGTGTTGATGGTGTCCATGGACTGGGTGTGGGTGTTGCTTAGTTGTTCTAGAGTGGTTAGTTTGTCTTCCAGAGTTGTGATCTTGATGAGATACTGTGCGTTGGAGGTTTTAAGCTCCTGCATTTCCTGGGTAAGCTTGGTGATTGTTTGGTTCTGGATCATAAGGAGTTTAGCTATTTCTGGGTCATTAATCTTCTTAGCATCAAATCCATGGAAAGAGTTATCTTGGACTGTGGCGGCGGCCATTATTGTTGTTGTCTGTCGGGTGTTATGATGATGCAGGTGTTTGGGGGTTAAGGCCTGGCTGGCAGTACGAGAAGTTTTCCTTGTAGAAATGCTGCTCTCACCTGGGATGTTAGGAGTTCTTGGCTGCTTACTGGATCTTCTGTTGTTGCTATGACCCTTGGCAATTGACCGTGGCTTCAGATGAATAGTAGGCGATGTGGAATGGGTGAATGTTGTGGAGTATCACTTCAATGGCAGCGGGGCAGGTGGTAGTAACACGAGTCCTATTAGTTGGTGATTTGTGTATTTTTAGGTGATTACTGTAGTTGATTTATATCATTCTGGGTATCCACATATGTTAGTGTTATGTGGGTCTTGATTAGGCCATCACAGGGCTGCTGGGAACCTCAGGTGGAAGTAAAAGTAGAGGACAAGGTTCTTGCTGCTTGCTGCCGCTGCTTGCTGCTTGCACTTATTGTAAACAAGGTTGAAGGTTTGGTACACAAACACGGATGGAATTACGAATAAGTATGAAGAGTGAAATGAAAGAATAGGTGAGGTGTCCCCAGACATCATAGCTGTCACAGAAACTAAACTAAATGAGACAGTAACAGATGCAATCTTCCCACAGAGATATCAGATCCTGAGGAAAGATAGGAGCAGGGGAGGAGGAGGGGTCGCACTGCTTGTAAGGAACCGTTGGAGATTCAAGGAAATGGAAGGAATGGAGGTGTGTAGAGAAAGGGACTTCATAGTAGGTACCATCCAGTCTGGGGAGCACAAGATAGTCATTGGAGTGATGTATAACCCACCACAGAACTGCAGGAGGCCAGGTGAGGAATATGATGAGAACAACAGAGCGATGGTGGACACTAGCGGAGGTGGCAAGAAAAGCGCACATGAGCAGAGCGAAGCTACTGGTCATGGGTGATTTCAACCACAGGGAGATCGACTGGGAGAACCAAGAACCACGTGGGGGTCCAGAAACTTGGAGAGCCAAGATGATGGACGTGGTACTGGAAAACCTGATGCACCAACATGTCAGGGACATGACCAGAGAGAGGAGAAGATGAACCAGCAAGACCTGGACCTTGTATTCACCCTGAACAGCTCAGATATTGAAGACATAACACACAAGAGCCCCCTGGGAACCAGTGACCATATGGTGCTGAGCTTTGAGTACATTGTAGAGCTACAGGTGGAGAGGGAAAACGGTACCAAAAGAGACAAACCAGACTTTAAAAGAGGAAACTACACGGGCATGAGGAATTTCCTGCAGGAGGTTCAGTGGGAAAGGGAAATGGAAGGACAGACAATAAATGAAATGATGGAATACATAGGGGCAAAGTGCAAGGAGGCAAAGGAACGGTTTATACCCAGAGGAAAAAGATTAAACGGGAAGGCCAGAAAGAGCCCCTGGTTTACCCAAAGGTGCAGGGAGGCAAAGACTCAGAGTGTCAGAGAATGGAAAAGGTACAGAAGGCAAAGAACCCAAGTAAACAAAGAGATTAGTAGAAGAGCTAGAAACGAGTATGCACAGGTACGGAGGGAGGCCCAGAAACAGTATGAAAATGACATAGCATCGAAAGTTAAGTCCGACCCGAAACTGATGTATAGTCACATCAGAAGGAAGACAACAGTCAAGGACAAGGTGATAAGGCTGAGGAGAGAAGATGGGGAACTCACAAGTAACGATCAAGAGGTATGTGAGGAGCTCAACTTGAGGTTTAAGGAAGTATTCACAGTGGAGGAAGGAAGGCAGCTGGGTAGACAGGACGGGGTGCATCACCAACAAAGGATTAATCAAGTGCTAGAGGGCATACACACAACTAAGGAGGAGGTCAAGTAGTTACTCAGTGACCTTGATACCTCAAAGGCGATGGGTCCGGACAATATCTCCCCGTGGGTTCTTCGGGAAGGAGCTGAGGTACTGAGTGTGCCACTTACCATAATATTCAACACATCCCTTGAAACTGGGCAGCTACCTGAGGTATGGAAGAAGGCCAACGTAGTCCCCATCTTTAAAAAAGGAGACAGAAAAGAGGCACTAAACTATAGACCAGTGTCACTTACGTGTATAGTGTGCAAAGTCCTGGAGAAAATCATCAGGAAAAGAATGGTAGAGCACCTCGAGCTGAACAGGATAATAGACACCAGACAGCACGGATTCCGGGAAGGCAAATCCTGTATAACAAACCTCCTAGAGTTCTATGATAAAGTAACAGAGGTAAGGCAAGAGAGAGAAGGGTGGGATGTATGCATTTTCCTGGACTGCAGGAAGGCCTTCGACACAGTTCCTCACATGAGATTAGTAAAGAAGTTGGAAGAACAAGCATGTATAACAGGAAGGGCACTGGAATGGATCAGGGAATACCTCACAGGGAGGCAACAACGGGTCATGGTGCGTGATGAGGTATCACAGTGGGCGCCTGTGATGAGCAGTGTACCGCAGGGGTCAGTCCTAGGACCAGTGTTATTCTTGATATATGTAAATGACATGACAGACGGGATAGACTCAGAAGTGTCTCTGTTCGCAGATGATGTGAAATTAATGAGGAGAATCACATCGGAAGAGGACCAAGCAGGACTTCAAACAGACCTGGACAAGCTCGACATCTGGTCTAGCAACTGGCTTCTCGAATTCAATCCCATCAAATGCAAAGTCATGAAGATCGGAGAAGGGCAAAGAAGACCGCTGACAGAGTACAGGCTAGGCGGACAAAGGCTACAAACCTTGGCAAAGGAGAAAGACCTTGAGGTGAGTATAACGCCAAGCACGTCTCCGGAGGCACACATCAACCAGATACAGTCATCCCTCGGTTTTCGATTTTAATCCATTCCAGATGGATCGGCTAAAACCAAAATCGGCGAAAACCAAAACTATTTTCCCCATAAGAAATAATGGAAATTCAATTAATCCGTTCCAGAAACCCAGAAGTTTGGAAAAAAAAAATTGGGGGGCCTTAAAGATAGATTTACATGCATAAATGAATGAAATGAATGTGGCACTTACCCTTACTGAAGACTGATGTTGTTGGATGGAAGAGAGATAGGAGGGTAGAGGGTAGAAACCCTAATTTTTGGAAGGGGAATCCCTCCATAAGGACTCTAGGTACCAAGTCCTCATCTGGGGTCACTTCCCTTCTTTGTCTTTTAATCCCACTAGGACCAGCTTGTGATTCACTGCACACCTGTGGCACTAAATATCTCTCCAGAGAGCTCTGTATCTGGCGGCTCTTTAAAATGTCCCTAAAATGGGACATGGAATTGTCATTGTAAAAGTAGCCAGCACGGATTGCAACATCTTTGTCAGGGTGATGTTCCTCCACAAATGATTGCACCCTACTCCACATTGCACAAATCTCCTTAATCTCTGAAGAAGGTGTCAGGGAAACGCCTTCCCCTGAACAAAATATTGATGGAAAAATTAATAAAGAATAGTAAACCGAAGGATATTTATAATAATAGTTTTTTCTGGATTTTAATATAAAATTAAATAGAAATAAAAAAGATATATCCGTTGTGGTTCAGGTCTGTTGGTGAGACAGGAGGTAATAACCGGAGAGGGGGAGAATAGATGATGGTTGTCTCTCTGTAGGTGGTATGTCTCCGTAGTAGATGGTGAATCTCCTGGGACCACGAGGTTGAAATACCACACTGTAGGTATCCAAAGGTAGATGAGATCTTCTGCAACACCCTAACGCACACAAGTTAGAAACTAGAGGAGTTGTTGTGGAATTCCCGTTAAGTCCAGGGAAAATCTTGCTCGTAAGTCATGCGTCTGTCCTGGAGAACCAGTCCAGCGGCAGAGCTGATAATAAAGAAAATATTCTGGTTACCATAAGTCTTAAAACATTTAAGATAGAAAAAGGTGTTTCAAGATGACCAAGTCACTACTGGTAACCAAAGAAAACATAATAATCAAACAAAAGAACTACTCCTGGTAGATTGCCTTACCTGATTCGGAGAAGAGTGAAGGTGAAGTGACTTTCCACTCCCCAACCGACACCAGGTAAGAGTCATACTACCAGGAGTAGAAGTAAAACCCTCAGACAACCGGGAACAAGAGTTTAGCTCCAGCCCGCTAGATGGAATTGCTGGCTGTAACTCGTTAATAATGCTCCCGGCTGACTGAACAACCGTTACCTTATTTACAACTACTTTTCCCTCACAATACCCCCCTTCCAAAACTTATGGTCGGAGGCAATAAGTTAACACCAGAGGGAAAAGTATTAGGTATGTGACCTCGGCTCCGCCAATCTGCAAAGTGGGTACGAGCACGAGATACCAAGCTTTAGATTTGTATGATATTGTGGCATAACATTCCTTCTCCACTGAGGAGTATATGTGCCATCAAATATTTCAGTGGCTTGCTTGGAAATTTTGAGACTTTTAGTTCCACCTTTTGAAAGTAAGGTAGACAAGCTGGACAGGCTTTACAGAATTTATAAATGTCGGAAGACATCCCGGCCAGTAGTACAATTCTCTGATCGTGTCTAAGGTCCTCCGACGTGTAATATGGCCTGAGACGGTTTCTTCATGCGTACTTCTTATAATAGTCTTACGACAATCCCTGGGGATGACCAATAGACTTCTTCCAACATAGTTGGGATTGTCAGAGGTTATTATAGTCCTGTATAAAAGATTACCCTTGAACTCAAATTTGTAAGTAAGGTTATTTCTTTTAAATATGTTGCCATTTAAAGCTAGCATTCGAGTTTTCTCTAGGGAAGGACAAGTCTTCTGGAGATTTTCCAAATCTAGGTGTGACAGATCAATAGGTTTACCATTTGAAAGAACTAAAGGATGGTTTGGTTTTACCTTAGATTGAGCTCTGGTAAGGACGTTAACCAAGTCCAGTTGTGTAGAAGATTCAGTCAACTGTGGTATTTCCTCAGTTTCTGTGCAGTTTGGTTTTGATGACTGCTTCTCTAAAGTTTTTCCAGGAGCTTCACGAGTATCTGAACTCTGATTTGAGTTATCCTGATTAATCACTTCTGGAGATTCTAGGAAGAAACAGAAGTATAATGTTATCTTTTCCGGAATCATTTGAAAACCTTACACAGTCTAATTCAGATGGGAAGGTCGCCCTTCTATGTTCCCAACCAAAACAGAACAAGAAGTTATTGGGGCCACCACTGCTTCTACCCAACCAGTAAACCATTTGCAGTTAATGAAACATCTGAGAGTAGGAAACTCATCACTTTCCTAAGTGGTCAGTTAATTTAGTACTTTTATACCGGGTTGAATCTAAGTTAGAAAGAGTTTACTCGAAATAACAATGCAAGAACACCCAGTATCTCTAAGAATGGTGGATACCTTCATGCCATTAACAGTACCTTCACTAAAGGTGCTTTAATATTAGCTTCGGTGAAACATGTACCAATATTCTCACCTTTTTCTTGGGACAGTCTGGACGCCTGTGTCCCAATTCGTTACAGTTATAACATTTTACTGGAAATTTCTCAGAGGAAAATGGTTTGGATAACTCCGATTGTTTAGGCTCAACAGATGTATATCTACTACGCTCCTTGGGGTAGTTATTATGAGCGCAGGCTATATATCTGCAACGTGTGCCATTTCAGAAGCTGTGTGAACGTCACGTTCCTTAATAAAGATCCGCAAGTCAGAGTTAACAGAAGAGAAATTGGTCTCTTACCATCAGGTCGCGTAATGAATCAAAGTCATGATCAACTTCGGCACTATCAATCCAACAATCAAACAATCTGAAAAGTGTTGTCAGATACTGCATATAATTCTGATTGGGGATATTTTAGTGTGCCGAAACTCAGACCTGTAATGGTGGGTGGTCTTCTTGAAAGCGTGTAAGATAGCTTTCTTAAGTAGAGGATAATCAGTGATTACGTCAGCTGGTAAGGTGGAATATACGTTTAAAGCTGTACCTGATAGAAGTAATCCAAGCCTTGTAGCCCAAGAATCTGAGGCCACTCACAGAGTGTGGCAGTGTTCTCGAATCTGGTGATATATGCCGCGATGTCATCCTGCTCTGTGAAAGGTGGAATTTGAGGCATCCTAATATTAGATTCGTGGGTAGGGTATTCTAGTACCCCTTCATCTATTTTATGCTTAGATAGCTCTACCTTCTTGGCTTCCAATTCCAGCCTTAACTGTTCTAACTCCCTCTGCTTTGACTTTTCTTCAATCTCCTTCATCCTGAAGGCTACTTCCTTGCCTGAACTCTGTCTTCTCTAGCAACCCTCTCCTGTTCTCGTTTGTCCTCACGAGCAATCCTTTCATTTTCGTGCTATTCTTTCCTGTTCCTTTTCTCTTCTCGACTAGTCTTTCCTGTTCCTTTTTCTCTTCTATAGCTAGTCTTTTCTCTTCTCGAGCTAGTCTTTCCTGTTCCTCCTGTTTAGCTAGAGCTAGTCTTTCCTGTTCCTTTTTCTTCTATAGCCATTTTAGCAGTAATATAACTATCAAGAGACTGGCCTGTAAATCCCATGTCTTTTCCAGCCCTTAACCAGAAATCTAACGAATCCATAGTAAGAAAATATAATACAAACCAAACAAGTTGATCTTAAATTAACAACTGAAACGACTGTTTCAAAGAGGGACCCGTCCGCACACTTTCAAACCTTCCCAAAGAAGAAAATGAAATAATATTTTCACTTGAAGCAAATCTAGTGGGCTCAAAAGCCTTCACTAAGATAAATGAACACGGTTCACCCAGGAGGGGTTATTATGGAAGTTCCTCAGGTCCAACAATAATGAGTAAACTTCTAAACCCAACCCAAGAACCAAACAACTGTAAGTCAAAGACAACAGTAATGACTTGACACCTTAACGAACTCACCCTTTTCAACCTTAAATGTAATACTCAGACCAGGTGAACCATCAGAAGTTGTATCCAGAGTCCAGTATCCTGGCAGTTCGCATTGTCAGGGAAACGCCTTCCCCTGAACAAAATATTGATGGAAAAATTAATAAAGAATAGTAAACCGAAGGATATTTATAATAATAGTTTTTTCTGGATTTTAATATAAAATTAAATAGAAATAAAAAAGATATATCCGTTGTGGTTCAGGTCTGTTGGTGAGACAGGAGGTAATAACCGGAGAGGGGGAGAATAGATGATGGTTGTCTCTCTGTAGGTGGTATGTCTCCGTAGTAGATGGTGAATCTCCTGGGACCACGAGGTTGAAATACCACACTGTAGGTATCCAAAGGTAGATGAGATCTTCTGCAACACCCTCTAACGCACACAAGTTAGAAACTAGAGGAGTTGTTGTGGAATTCCGTTAAGTCCAGGGAAAATCTTGCTCGAAGTCATGCCTGTCCTGGAGAACCAGTCCAGCGGCAGAGCTGATAATAAAGAAAATATTCTGTTTACCATAAGTCTTAAAACATTTAAGATAGAAAAAGGTGTTTCAAGATGACCAAGTCACTACTGGTAACCAAAGAAAACATAATAATCAAACAAAAGAACTACTCCTGGTAGATTGCCTACCTGATTCGGAGAAGAGTGAAGGTGAAGTGACTTTCCACTCCCCAACCGACACCAGGTAAGAGTCATACTACCAGGAGTAGAAAGTAAAACCCTCAGACAACCGGAACAAGAGTTTAGCCCAGCCCGCTAGATGGAATCTGCTGTAACTCGTTACAATGCTCCCGGCTGACTGAACAACCGTTACCTTATTTACAACTACTTTTCCCTCAAAAGGCACCACATCTTTCTTCCTCCACTGAAGCAATTTCCTCAGATCTGTTTTGTTGTTGTTGCAGCTCAGCTCTTGCAGCTCTTCAGTGGTTAGATCTTCATTGGGGTCCTCCACCAACTCTTCCACATCCTTCCATTCACATCCAACCCCATAGAAGTCCCCAATTCCACAATACTTTCCACAACTTCCATAGGCTCATCAGGGTTAGCTTCAAACCCTTCAAAATCCCCTCTCTGGGACACAATCTGCCACAACTTTCTCCAAGCAGAGTTCATCGTCCGGGAGGTCACTCCTGCCAAGCTTTATCTATAAGGCCTATGCAATGGAAGATATCGAAGTGAGCCTTCCAGAACTCTTTAGGTCAATCTAGTGTCTGAGGTTACATCAAAGCACCTTGAAACATTGCTTTGGTGTACAGTTGTTTAAAGTTTGCAATGACCTGCTGGTCCATGGGCTGGAGGAGAGGAGTGGTGTTACGAGGCAAGAACTTCACTTTTACAAATCTGAATTCCTTAGGCATTTGGTCTTCCAAGTCTTGAGGATGACCAGGAGCATTGTCCATTACCAGGAGGCACTTAAGTGGCAATTTATTCTCCAATAGATATTTTTCACCCCTGGGGCCAAACACTTGATTAAACCATTCCAGGAAAATTTCTAGTGACCCATGCCTTAGCATTAGACTTCCAAAACACACACAATTTACCCTTGTCAACACTGTAGTTCCTGAACACTGGGATTTTCAGAGGATACACGAGAAAGGCTTCACTTAAAATCCCCACTAGCGTTACCACACAACATGAGATTAGCCTGTCTTTCATAGGCTTGTGTCCTGACATTGCCTTTCCTCCTCGTGATGTAGGTCCTCCTTGGCATTTTCTTCCAAAAGAAGGGCCTGTTCTCACAATTAAACACTTGTTGGGGTTTAAATTCTTCTCCTCTACATATTCTTTTAAACTCATGCACAAATTTTCAGCCTCATCTTTATCTGAACTGGCACCCTCACCATGCCTTACAACACTGTGTATGCCACTTCGCTTCTGAAGTTTTCGAACCAGCCTTTGCTGGCCTTAAATTCATAAACCTCAACACTGGTTCAGGCATTTTCTTTACAAGATCGGCATGCAACTGCCTTGCTTTTTTCACATATGATGGATTGCACAACACTATCACCCGCTAGCAGTTTTTGGTTTATCCACACCAATAACAATTTCTCCCCATATTTTCCATTGTTTGTGATCTCTGTTTCGTTATCGTATTCACCCTTTCGCAACATTAGCTCTCGGATTTCTTCTTTGCCACAATGGAACTGATGGTTGATGGGTTTTTCTTGTATATCCTGGCAGCTCGGCAATACGTACACCACTATCATATTTTTCATTATTTCTTTCTTCATTTCACAGTGTCTTCACTTTCTTTACCAAAGAAGTGGCACTAGGAGCTTTTTTGGGCCCATGGTAGCTTATTTAGTAGTCACACACAATAATCAAGGCCAAAACAATGAATTGTTAATAAATGTTTTGATAAACTCCTGGGGTGATGTTCACCAAGCACAAACAATGCTAGACTGGGGACAATTCGTGGAGTGCATGGGTGGCGGGCCCATGGCTTTGTATGTGCGCAGCACTGGTGGACAGGTCCCATACAGTGGCGAAAACTAAACAATCGCGAAAACTAGACAAATTTTCCCTGAAAAAGTCGGTGAAAACCAAAATCGGAAAACTGGGACAAGCAAACCAAGGATGACTGTAACTGCGGCAGCATATGGGGGACTGGCAAACCTAAGAGTCCGTTACCTTAACAAGGAATCGCTCAAGACACTGTACACCGTGTATGTCGACCCATACTAGAATATGCAGCACCAGTCTGGAACCCACACTTGGTCAAGCACGTAAAGAAACTAGAGAAAGTGCAAGGTTTGCACAAGGTTAGTTCCACAACTCAGGGGTCTGTCCTCTATGAAGAAAGGTTGAGGGAAATAGGGGCTAACAACACTGGAGGAAAGAAGGGTCAGAGGAGGCATGATAACGACATACAAAATACTGCGGAACGACAAGGTAGACAGTGACAGGATGTTCCAGAGAGGAACACAGATACAAGGACACAACTGGAAGCTGAAGACTCAGATGAGTCAAAGGATGTTAGGAAACATTTCTTCAGCCACAGAGTAGTCAGGAAGTGGAATAGTCTAGAGAAAGATATAGTGGAGGCAGGAACCAAACATAGTTTTAAGACAAGGTATGATAAAGCTCATGGAGCAGGAGAGCAGAGACCCAGTAGTGGACAGCGAAGAGGCGGCCAGGAGCTGAGTCTCGACCCCTGCAACCATAATTAGGTGAGTACACACACATAGTAATCTCACAACATACATTATTTATTGTGTCTTTCATATCCAGATACTAATTGTCTTGATATTAGTTCAAGATTTCATTAAAGGAAGGCAGAAATGGCTCATCTGAGACTCTGCTGGGCTGCCATGCTCAAGATCTGTGAGCAGAAGGTGTTGGTGACCAGTTCACCTCTGAACAGTTCTACAACCTGTCTCTACTCATGAATGTAAGACATTATGAAATTATGTATGCCTTTCTAAATGGCATGAAAATTGTGTTAACTGGTGAAAATGTTTGAAGGATATTTTTGTTTTTGCAAGATGATTTACTATTTTGGTAATAAAGGAATCATTGACTGTGATTATTCAGAGACTTGTTTACTTTTTTTGCCATTGTAGTATTTGACACTTGCAACAATAATGGCCATTTATGGTACTGTAGTCAAAGAAAATTTGATGGCCATCAATTATATTGATTTAGTCTATTACTTAGAGAGTGCAAAAATTATAGGGAATAAGTCTGTTGAGTATACCTGGTAAAGGGGTGGTAGAGTTATTATTGAAAGAATTAAGAGCAAGACGGAGGGAGGATAAGAGATAAACAAGGAGGTTTTAGGAAAGGTAGGGGGTGTAGACCAAGGTTTACAGTGAAAACATATAGCTGAACAGTATTTTGATAGGGTAAAGAGGTTTTGTGGCATTTATGGATTTGGAAAAGGTGTATGACAGGGTGGATAGGGGAGCAATGTGGCAGAGTTGCAGGTGTATGGAATAGGAGGAGGTTACTGAAAGCAGGAAGAGTTTATACAAGGATAGTGAGGCTTAGGTTAGAGTATGTAGGAGAGAGGGAGATTATTTCAGTAAAAGTAGGCCTT
>WNWK01050445.1:0-12833 GCA_009830355.1 Cherax destructor | reverse complement strand
TGGGCAGGGAAGAAAAATTGGGGAAATTCGGATTACAGAGGTACTTGGAGGGCCGGAGGATTGTTAAAAAAGGGGGGGGAATTCTAGGATGGATGAGATGGGATTCGAAAGAGCGTCTGAGAGAACCCAGAATAAAATTTAATGGACACCCGGGGAGGGGAGGCCCAAGGGGGTTTTGGGGGAGACAGGCCATCGGCCTGTTTTTCGGGGTTTTAAAGGAAGAGGCAGGGGCCAAAACCCATGATGATGTTGGAGGTTGGGGGGAGTTGGGGGATGGGGAAAGGAAAATTGCTTTTCATTGGGGGAAAAGTAACTATGAGATCACTGGGAAAAAGAGTACTTGCAGGGGGAAAGAGGGGGGGGGAGGGGACAGGACAGAGGGGGAAAGGGGTTTATTTTATTGTTAGTAAGGAGACAGGAAAGAAAGGGAGGGAGAGTTTAGTGAGGAAGAGGTATGGGAGGCGGGGTTTGGAAAAACCTTGGATTGGATGGTCCCCCCTAATGATTTCTATCTAATTGGGAGCCCCAAAGGGATTGTTTATTTAAAAAGTATTCAATTGTATGAAGAATGGGAGGGTTTTGGGGCAGCTAGAACACGGGGTTTTGGGGTTTTTGGTGAAGAAAAAGAGGAATGTAGGACGATGGGGATTATAGATTTATAACATTAATGTGTGCGATTTAAATTTTTCGAAAAGGTACTGGGTAATGGGCCCAAGAAAGGAATGGTCTTAAAAAAGGGGGACAATGGGGAACCCCGGAGAAGCATGGGGTGGGTCATGGTCAAATTGGGGGGATTTTATTGGGGGTGGTGAAGGGGGGGGTGTTGAGTATCGAGGGTGGGGCTTATGATAGTGTTGACAGGAGTATTTTTAAGATATCATGGGGAGGCGGGGTTTTGGGAATGAATTGTAGGGTGGGTAAAATTTGGGGTAGGGAGAGCCAAGGTTCGGGTTCCCGATAAATGGTAAAATTGGAATGGGGGTCCCATGGGAAAAGGGTTTTAAAACAGGGTTTCCCCTTTTTTTTCCCCGGTATTGTTTTTTGGATGCAAGACCCCTTTTTTCGTTTAGTTTCAGGGGAAGGGCTGAGGGGACGGAAGGGGGGGTTTGGATAGTTGGATATGGATGATACTACTGTACTAGTGGGATGTAAAAGGGGTTAGTGAATGTGGGGCTTTTTTGAGATTTTTGGGAAGGCCTGGGATGAAAGTAAACTATGCGAAATCTAAATTGTTGGAGGTAGGTAGGTGGGTGGGGGGAGGCTTGGTGGGGGAAGGGGGGGGCCCAAAGTGGAACAGGGGGAAGTTTTGGTGGGGTGGGTTTTCGGGCAGACCCGGGGGAGGCCCGGGGGGTTAATGCAGAGGTGGTAGTAAGGGGGCAAAAGCGATGGGGGAGGGGCAGCCTGGGGACGACATTGCATCAGAGGGGTGACGTTAATTCATTAGTGTTTAGTAAACTGTGGCATGTGGGCGGTTTTCCCCCATTATTTTTGAGGATGTGAAGGAATTGCAGAGAAGGGCATTACGTTATATATGGGGTTATGGGAGGGCTGGTTAAGTAAGGAAGGGTAATGACGGGGGTACGCCAAGGGGGGGGTTTGGGGCTCACCCCGAGAAAGGGGCGTTTTGCAGGTGTTTACATTAAGCATCGATACTCAGGGTGGGTGGGGTGCGGGGAGGAGAGGGGTTTGGGTTATGGAAGATGTCAGAAGGTGGTGGAAGGGGAAGATCTGGGGAGTGTAAAAATGTTGAGGCGAATCAGGTTTAAGGAGCCGAGGGATCACTGGAGTCTCCTGGGCGGGGGAGGGGGGGGAAGGTGCTGCGGGGGAGCAATATACCCTGTGTATGTTTGGGATG
Organism: Cherax destructor; assembly: GCA_009830355.1. Lineage (NCBI taxonomy): Eukaryota > Metazoa > Arthropoda > Malacostraca > Decapoda > Parastacidae > Cherax > Cherax destructor. The sequence continues at coordinate 10,978 of WNWK01050445.1, read as the reverse complement.
GGTATATGGAAGGGATTAAAAAAGTTGTGGCTAAAACCCAGAGTACGTGAATTTTTTATGGTTTTTAAGGGGGGTCGTTGCATCGGGGAATTTTGTTCCGTAGGGGGGATAGGGGGGGGGTGGATAAATGCGGGGAGGAGGATACAGCAATATGCGGTGTTTTTTTGTCCTTTATTGAAAGTTGGGGTGAATGGTTTGGGAAGGTGTTACGGGGGTTTGGGGGAGGGGGCTTTCAACATTACGGGCCTTGAGCTTTGATGGGGAGGGGTGGGGGGAGGTGAGACGGGCGGCATTGTACCTAGTGGCAGACTACTTGTATGTGTCATGGGGTATGAGGGGGTGTCGGGGGAGGTAGAGCCATGCTTTGGCTGCTGTGTTTTATAGGACAAAATGTAGAAATAGGATCTTTATGGTCGGAGGTGGGATTCAGCTTTTTCTGTGGGTTATAGGAGTTGGCGGTAGTTTACTAGAGCTGTGGGTGGAGTGGTTTAAAAGGACTGGCCGGCGACAGGGAGGGGGTATACATGGTGGGGAAGGACGATGAATGAAGGGGAGGGGTGGGGTGGGTGACGATGACCCAGCGGCATATGACACATGACTGGAACAGCGATGTGTGTGGTGACGGGAGATTTGGTGGGGAGGGCATGGAGTGGGGTGTCAGGGGTAATCTTCATAACTATTGACTGGTGATGGCAGCCAGTGGTGTAGAGTCGCCTTTGCTTGCAAGTTTATATGGGCCCTTATTTCACACACTTGGTATGAACAGCTCTCCATCATGCTGTATGTCTCAGCAGTTTCCGTGCCATGCTCCCATTGCTGTGGAAGGTGTTTGGGTAGATTTGTGTTGTAAACTGTCTACTCAGCACCAGTTTGTAAACATAATTTGCTTCATTGTGCAGGATGATCTATCTCATATGTTAGCAATCTGTTTTTGAATGACACGTCTTATGCCTGTGCTTTATATTGTATAAAAGTTTTCAGTTTGGAGACATTCTGTGCCATTACGCACATATTCACTGGTGGTGTTTTGCCTCGTGTAATCCTAATTGGTTGGATGTTAATGATCAATAGTGTGTAGCTTGGTAGGGATGATGCTGTTAGCATAATCATTATATTGCAATTGATGTACCTATATTGTCTCTTATTCTGTAATGTAATGTTTCACAATGTTGTCTCACTTTTACAGACGTGCACATTAAGTTTGGGATGCTCAGATTAGTATATTTGTGTATACTGTCATTACGTCATTTAGTGGCTGCTTGCGTTCTTCGTTGGTAGACATGGGTTAATATTTTCCTGCTCATAGGCATTGCGTATTTTTCTGGTTTTGCATTGTTTTATGTTTTGTATGTTTTCTATAGAAATTTTGACCCTTGTTGTTGTTGCCAGTTAGTGCCATATTTGGTTATCACTCTGTTCTCTGTCTCGTATTGAACAGTGCTTCTGTAATTGTTTTTCAATAAAATAAAAAATTCCTCATGTCAATAATAAAGCCATCTGTGTGAGCTGAGCTCATGAACTACGGTCAGGAGCACTACGCAGACGATTGACAGTGAAACTTTGTAAGCTTGGATGTTTGAGAGAGAGATATGATAGCACATAGTACCCCGATTTTGGCACTTGGCTGAACAATTGTTATTTTAGTGCTTGTAAGGGAGCACTGAATGAACACTCCAATTTACATTTGTTCCTATAACAAATATAATTCTATATTTTGGTCAGCATTTGGAACAATTAATGACGGCTGTCCATGATTACAATGTGCTTGTACAGTATATTGATGATATTTGTTGTGCATGCATAAAGCTCATAGTAATTCAGAGCACCCGCGTTATATGCCCACTAAGACTACAATGGCAGTATTATTTTCTTTTGTATGTATATATACAAACAACAAATTTAAATTACAGATAGAACAAACAGAGACAGTTGCTTTCTTACATTGAAAGTTGTTAGCAATATGAATAAAGAAAAGTATATAGTTTTAAAATATACTAGTTGTTAGGTTCGTTAATATATTTAACACGTTAATTCGTTAAACTAGAGAAAGAGTTTTCTTTTACATAAAACAGAATCATAGGATGCATTACTAGACACAAAACCTCTAACATTCTCAGTGTCTGGTTTAATCTTTGGTAAAAACTCAAATGTGCATAAAAGGACCCAAAATCTGGAACTCCCAACTGAAATCTCTCTATCTCTGCCAGCAGTTTCAAATCTATTTAAAAAAAAAAAACTCCTTTCTCTAATTTAACAATTAAACGTGTTAAATATGATAAACAATTCTTCCAACTACAAGTATTTTAAAACTATATACTTTTCTTATTCTTATTACTTGCACTCATAACTCAACCTTAAAAGTAACTGTCTCCTTGTTTGTTCTATCTGTAATTCCTAATTTGTTGTTTGTATATATACTACATACAAGAAAATAATAATTACTGCCATTGTAGTCTTAAGGTTAGGCATATAGCTTGCGCCAAGATGCTCTGAATTACTATGGGCTTTATGCATGCACAACCAAATGTCATCAATATCTGTACAAACATTGTATCATGCGGACCCCGGATTTCGTCATTAATTTGTTCCAGAATGCTGTTCAAGTGCCGTTACCGAACGAATTTGTTCCCATAAGGACAAATGTAAATTAGATTAGTCCATTTCAGACCCCCAAAAATACACTTACAAAAGCACTTCAAAATACACTTACATAATTGTTCGAGTTGGGAGCTGTACGAAACTGGGGCCCATCATTGTATCATATCTCCTCTCAGACATCCAATTTACAAAGGATTTTCACTGTCAGTCACATAGATCTGCATCACTGAGGTCAGCATCCCTGATGTAGTTCATGAGCTCAGCTCACACAGATAAGCTGTGAGCGGTAAATTTTGACATAGATATGAAATTTTTTTTTTTTTATATTTTATTGAAAACAATTACAAAACACATGACAATACGGAGACAGAAACAGAGTGATAACTTAAAATACAAGCACTAACTGTGCTTGGCAAGCAACAACAAAGGTTAACAAAATTTTTCCCCTACTTAGAAAACATAAAAAGCATAAAACAATGCACAAAACCAGAAAAACTTATCACTCAATGCTTACCATCCATGAACAGGAAAAATAATAACCGTATGTACATAACCCGAAGGACATAAATCACAAACACCACTAAATGACGTAAATGACAGTATAACAAAATATACTAATATAGTCATCCCCAAGGCTTATTATTCACACGTCTGTAAAGTACAGACAACGACCCAATGAAACTTTATTACATTACAAAATTAGAAGACAATATAAACATCAATTGTAACAATATAATAATTATACTAACAGCGCCAACCCCTACAAAACTACACACATGTTGATCATTAACATCAATAATTAAGTTACACAGGAAGCAAAAACATACTATTCACCAGTGTATAATAACGTAATAGCACAGAACATATGACTATTCCCAAAAATGAAAACTTTTTATACAATATAAAACACAGGTAAAGGGAAAGATGTCATTCCGAAAAGTAGATTATGTATATAAGGATAGATCATCCTACAATAAGCAAATTAATATTTACACAAACACAATTAACAAAGGTAGACAGTTTACAACACAAAATCTACCCAAAACTGCCTTCCACAACAGTAAGGCACAAAATGGAACATGAGAAACCCATCTCAGGAAACCTTAAGTTACATACAACATGATGGAAAACTGTTCATACCCAAGTGTGTGAAAAAATAAGAACCCCATATAAACACAGCTAAAGGTAACTTTCTACACCTATAACTATACATCACCAGTCCAGTAGGTTATGAAGAAAAGCCACTATGTTTACCCCTGACACCTTTACTCCATAGGGGTTTCCCCCCCGTCTCCCGTCATACACACACACGCACATTCCAGTCATGTGTCATATGCCCGCTGAGTCCATCGTCACCCACCACCCCTCCCCTTCATTCATACGTCCTTCCCCACCATGTATACCCCTCCCTGTCGGCCAGTCCTTTAAACCCTCCCTCAAGCTCTAGTAAACTACCCACCGCCAACTCCCTATAACCCACAGAAAAAGCTGAATCCACCTACCATAAAAGATCCCTATTTCTACATTTTGTCCTATAAAACACAGCAGCCAAAGCCTTACTTACACTCCCTGACACCCCCTCATCCCCATGGACATACAAGTAGTCTGCCACTAGGTACAATACCGCCCGTCTCACCTCCCCTCCCACCCTCCCACATCAAAGCTCAAGCCCGTAATGTTGAAAGTCCTCTCCCCCCTGGAACACCTTCCCAAACCATTCACACACAACTTTCAATAAAGGACAAAATACACCGCATGATACGCTGTACCTCCCCGCATTTATCACACATCCCTCCCTCCCTATCCCCATAGAAAAAATTGCCTTTGATGCAACGACCCCCATTAAAAACCTATACACAAATTACGTACTCTGGGTTTGAGCCACAACTTTCTTAATCCTTCCATATACCCATCCAATCATACACAGGGTATATTGCTGCCCCATGCAGCATCTCCCATCACCCCTCCCCTGCCCAGGAGACTCCAGTGATCCTCCTCGGCTCCTGAACCACCATGATTCGCCTCAACATTCCTTCACACTCCCTCAGATCATTCCCTTCCACCACCTTCTGACATCTTCCATAACCAATCCCCTCTCCTCCCACGCACCCCACCCACCCTGAGGTATCGATGTTAATGTAAACACATTGCAGACGCCTTGCTAACGGGATGAGCCCCAAACCTCCTTGACGTACCTCTCATTACCACTTCCTTACTTAACCACCCCTCCCATAACCCCATATATAACGTAATCCCCTTTTCTCTGCAATTCCTTCACATCCTCAAAAATAATGGGAACACCCCGCCACATGCCACAGTTTACTAAACACTAATGAATTAACGATCACCCCCCTCTGATGCAATGTGTCGTCCCCAGGCTGCCATCCACCCATACGCAATAGCCTCCCACCTACCACCTCTGCATTAACCGCCGGCCTGCACCGGTCTCCCCGGTACACCACCCCACAAATCTTCACCTGTTCCACTATTGCCCACCCCCTTCCCTCACCAAGCCTCCCCTACCCACCTACCTACCTCCAACAATTTAGATTTCCATAGTTTACTTTCATCCCAGTAGCCTTCCCAAAATCTCTACAAAACGCCCCACATTCACTAACTCCTCTACATTCTCACTAGTACGAGTATCACCCAAATATCCAACTATCCCTACATCCCCTTCCGTCCCCTCAGCCCTTCCTCCTGAAACTAAACGATAAAAGGGGTCTTGCATGCAAGCAAACAATACCTGGGACAAGGGGCAGCCCTGTCTTAAACCCTTATCCATAGGTACCTCCATTCCAATTTTACCATTTATCTGTATCCAACCTGGCTCTCGCATACAGAGTCTCTACCCACCCTACTAATTCATTCCCAAAACCCTGCCTCCCATGATATCATACAACATACTCATGTCAACACTATCATAAGCCGCACTCCAATCGATACTCAACACCCCCTCCTTCACCACTCTCAATAAAATCCCTAATTTGACCATGACCCACACCCATGCTTCTACCTGGGATTCCGCATTGTCCCTTATGTAAGACCATTCCCACCACTTTTCTTAAGCCTATTACCTAGTACCTTTGCGAAGATCTTATAATCCGCACATTAATGTTATAAATCTATAATCCTTCATCGTCCTACATTCCTCTTTTCTTCACCAAAACCATAACCCCAGTGTTCTGCCATGTTTCCCAATACCCTCCCATTCTTCATACAATTGAATACTTTAACTAAACAATCCCTAGGGGCTCCCAATTATGCAGATAGAAATCATTAGGGAGACCATCCAATCCCGGTGCCTTCCCTTTGCTCAAACCCTGCACTGCCTCCCATACCTCTTCCTCCACTAATCTCTCCCCCCATTTCTTTCCTGTCGTCCTTACTAACAATAGACCTAATCCCTTCCCCTACTACTGTCCTGTCCCTCCCCTCCCTCGTCCTCCTAAGTACTCGTTTACCCAGTGATCTACATAGTTACTTATTCCCTCAGTAGTTCGGAGCAATTGTCCTTCCCTATACCCCCAACTCCCGACAGACCTCCAACATCATAGTTGTTCCCTCTGCCTCTTCTTAAACCGTGGAGAACACAGGCCGATGGCCTGTCTCCCCACAAGACCTCCTCTAGTCCTCCTCTCACGCGTGTCGATTAAATCGCTATTCTGCAGTTTCTCAGACGCTCTTTCAGAATACCCATCTCATCCATCCTAGAATTCCCGCCCCTTTTGTAACAATCCTCCAGTTGACCCTCCCAAATACCTCTGTAATCAATTTCCCCATTCTCTTCTCTGCCCATTTTTGTATAATACTTCCCAATACACGGCTTTGCCCACATTTCCCACCAACTCAGTAAGTCTCCCGCATTCTGACCTCTCTCCCATTGCCCCTGCCACCATGCAGCAAAAATTTCTCCCTCACCAACTCCTTGCAGTAAACTTATATTCAACTTCCAGTAGCTGTCATACCTTTTAATCATTCCTTCCCAGCTAATATCTGCCAACACACCCCTATGATCAGAATATCCCACGTCCATAGCTTCACCCTACCAACCTGTATCTCCTTAGTTACATAAATCCTATCTAGGGGCGCCTGATATCCCCGCTCACAAAGTGTGCCCACACACCATCCTCCTCCTCTAACTACATCCATCATCCGGCTGCTCCCCAATACCTCCCTCAGCACTCCCAGGACACAGCCCGCTCCCTGGGCTCTACATCCTTACCCCGTATGACACAGTTCCAGTCTCCTCCTATAATGGTTATCTCAGGCAGTCCTCTCAAATGATACAACAAAACATCCTTACAAAACGTTCCTTAGTACTCCTGCACTGATCCGCCGCATATACACACTTATAAAACTCAGCGATCACCCCAACCCAGTCCACCCTCACCACCCTACCCTCCTCACCTGTCTCCCACGCTAATAACTTAAAAGGGCTGACCTCGACATGACCACTGCAGCCCCTCCCTTAATTTCCCCGAATCACCTGCATACACTCTGTACCCATTCAAACACAATTCCCCCGCACACCTGAAATTATGTTCTTGTACAAACAAATATCTACCTGAAAACATCGCATAGTCACCTCAAGCCACCGTCGTTCACCTCGCCCAAGACCGTTAACATTTATAGTGAGACTTCTGAAGACAACATAGGGGTTTTCTCGATACCTCTGGACTTTTGGCGCTCCTCCCTTCTCCTGCACACCCTGACCACGTTTAAGCCCTTCTCTTCCTGAACCCCACCCTTACCCTTGCGGGCACATCTACCCCATGACTTTGTACAAACTTTCGCGCGGTGTGATCACGTCCTCATCGGACCCACCCACGGGCCTTTACGTGAATCACTACTGTAATCCATAGCCACATTTTCCAACTGTTCGTCCTGCCTATGAACCACAGCCACACATCCTGCACCACCAGGTAGATTCCCCGGCATGTGATGAAATCCCACCCTCCCCAGGCAACTCCACAGACCCACATGCCCAACTCCAGGCTCTAAAGGGGATTCTTCTCCAGGTGAGCCAAGAAAAGTCTCTGAGGGCATCTTGCAAAATATGGGGCAAGTCCCCTGCAAAATGTCCCCATCCACGAAGCATTCTCCCTCCGGCTTTGCTGCACCCGAGCCTTCAGGCAGTGTCTCAGGTGACGCCCGTCTCTTCCACCTCATCACTCCACCGCTTCTCTGTCCCACACTTGGTGGTACTGGCACCACCTCTCTGTCCTGTCAACCACCTTGTCATCCATGCGTTCTTCCTGACGCGGTCCGTCCTCCTCCCACAAGCAGCTGCAACATGATCATACGCCCCACATAGTCTGCAGGTTCGTTGTTGACCGGCGTATGTGACATAGACTTGAGTCCTAAAATCATCAAGGAAAAACATACAGGTATAGGCCGTCGGAGAGTCATTTAAGGGAATATGACCCTTCCTGTAATCCTGCGTAAATTCCGCGGTCCATTTGCCCATCACAGCCGTATGCACCACTCAAATTGTTGAAACGCTGCTCGAATATCCCCATCCAAAACTTCAAATGGCACGTTTCGGACTCGAATATAGGTATAATATCTTGATACATTCTCAAGTGTACCTCCAGGCCAGCGTTGATCACCATCTGTTTGTCCTGGAAGCTGTCCACAATCCTCTCATATGCCGCTGTCGTAGCAAACTTGATGAAAATTCTGTGCGCCCCATTCAGCTATGCCTCGTAATTCCTCTATTCCAATGCTATAAGCATCACGGATAATCGCAGGCAATAAAACATTCGAATTATCCGGTACACTGCTCCTCGCAACACTTCAACCACACGGTGTTGATCCTCCTCCTTCCTCCAGTCGCCATCTTGCTGAAAATCAGTAACTCTCTCGTTGGCCACCAGGTGTCAGCAACAAGAGAACCACTCAGTGCGATTGCCAGGCGGCGAATCAACGAGCCCGTGGCAACACTAGATGAATCGTCATGTGCAACGTTACCATCGTCTTCTATGTCTACTAGACCGGCAGTTCCTCAGTCGTTCACTCAAAGTGGGGCTTACTGCAAGACGACCCAGTATCTTTCCATGTACGAGACATAGGACTCGAGTATCTCCTATACCAAGTGAAGAGGTGAAATCCCTGATGTAAATTTAAGTATAGGACCTGAAACTCCAGACAATAGTGACGTTGGTACTCCTGTTACAGTGTTGGAAGTACCAGTGAGCGTTCATGCAGAGGCGACGCCTCTGTCAGTTCGGCGGACTGTCCGTCAAGGAAGAGGAACGCAGTGTCAGACGAGAGTGATGACATCTTAACTCCCGAACAGAGACCTGGGAAAAGCAATGGGTCGAACCACGAGACAAGACGGTTCGAGAGTCCTTCCTAGTACAGGTATAGAGGAATCGACCGGTCACGGAAAGAAGTTGAGACGGGAGACGTATCACTTGATACGTCGGTAACGACGATGCCGCATCCAGATCGAGTCCTCTTTATACCATCACCTTCAAGTGTGTGACTATAAATGTCAATGGCATATGTGATAGGATTAAACGAGGTGCTGTTGTAGAATTTTTGCGCAGATGTAACGCTGATGTAGTGTACATACAAGAACATAATTTCCGTGACGTCAGTAAATTGAATGTGGATGGGTATAGAGTGTATGGCACAAATTCACTGAGATTGAAAGGAGGTGTTGCTATTTGTATTAAGGAGTTAAGCCCGTTTCATGTGACACGACAGGAAGTTGACGTGGAGGGTAGAGTCATGCGTGTTGATGGACGGTGGGGTACAGTTCCGGTTTGTTTCATTGGTGTGTACGGACCGGCCGATAGTGCTTTGCAAGTGAAAACCCAGTTTTATAGTGATGCCTTAGTATATCACTTGCGTTCGCTGCCAGTTGTTACAATAATGGGCGGCAACTGGAATTGCGTGATTCGGCGTAAAGATGTTGATCCTCCAGGGAGAGGAGTATTATTGGCACTCTTAGGTGACATGATACGTAATGTAGGCCTTGTTGATGTTGGTGGTGACATAATTGGTGGCGTAGCGCACACGTTTGTTCGCCCGGGATATGCAGCGCCTTGATCGAATTTATGTGTCAAGAGGTGTGGTTGTACAGAACGTTGTTCATACCAATGTGGGTTGTACAGACCGTTGTGCTGTGGTAGCTAATTTAACTTGGGACGGTTGCCAAAAATTTTCAAGGTTCTGGAAGATGAATGTGTCACTATTAAAGAAAGCGGAGGTGCGGTCACTCTTTACGCAAGTGTGGGAAAATGCAATGCAGAGTCGTAACGATAGCCGTGATGTAATTGACTGGTGGGATACTGTGGGGAAGGGTATAGTCCGCGATTTTTTTGTTGGTCAAAGTAAAGTTGATTATCAAATGCGTACTGGGTACATGGCATATATTCAAGGACAGCTTGATGCATGCTATCTCCCCAGAGCGTCTTACCCGGTAGCGGAGATTGAAGCGCTCAGGACTACGTTGTGTACATTACACAATGAACGGTTTAATGGAGCTAGAATCACTAGAGGGTTGAAGCAGTGCTATGGGGACATCGGCCATCCGCTTATGTTTTGCGGGCTCAGAGTCGCCGTCGGCGGGCGACATCCATTATGAGCATGCAGACATCGCAAGGTGTGGCAGGGTATCATCCGGATAATAAAAATAACAAGTACTGAGAGTATAGGGTTTTATGTCGACGAATATTTCCGTAAACATACTATGAGTCAAGGAGTGAGCTGGCAGGCGGTCGAGTCGTTAGGTAATCACATACCTTGTAATATAACCGAAGATGACAGGGTAACAATAGGTGGGATGATTACGGCTGATGAAATTTGGACGGTCATACAAAGTATGAACGTAGGTAAATCCGCTGGGATTGATGGTATCCCCAGTGAATTTTATTTAGAGTATTGGAACATTCTTCGAGACTTTCTTGTAACACTGTTTAACGAAATGAAGGCATGTAGAAGGTTAGGGGCACTTCAGAAAACAGGAGTAGTTGTGTTAGGCATTCGCTGCCCAGCTGTGGTGGAGGAAGGTTGTTCCGATCTGACCTCTAGTGGGAGCTACTAGCAGTTTCATTGGACAGTAATGGCTGTTCAGTATCGTCGACGGATTAACACGAGTATGTGTGGAATTCATCAGATGTGCCGTATATCCGTCTAATGTGGTAGTGATGTTGCCTGCAGTGTTGAGAGACACATTTGGATTGGATAACAATGACATTTACGGTATTGCACTGAATGGAAGTGCGAGAGTTTTTGTCAAGCTGATTTCGACGACAGTGTATGAGCGATTGGTGGATAAATATGAGGGCGTCAGCCTAACAGTGAATTCATCAGTGGAAGTAAAGTTAAAGGATGTTTCAAGGCAATATACGTACGTGCTTCGTAATTT
>WNWK01050444.1:5000-12833 GCA_009830355.1 Cherax destructor | reverse complement strand
CCCACCCCCTCCTGTCTCTCCCAAAACATCCCACCCCCCCTGTATTTTAAAGAGTCCCACCCCTCCTTCCTCCCAGAGCACCCCCACCCCCCCCTGTCTTCCCGGGCCCACCCCCCCCCCCTGTCTCCCCCGGGAACCCCCACACCCTCCTTCCCAGAGCATCCCACCCCTCCTGTACTTTCCCAGGATCCCACACCCTCTGCTCCCCCAAAGGCCCCCCCACACCCGCCCTGCCCCCCAGGGGACTCCCCCCCCCCTGTACTTTCCCGGGAAAAACCCCACCCGTCCTGTACTCCCCCAGGCATCCCCCCCCCGCCTGTCCCCCTCCCAGGCCCCCCACCCCCCCCCCCTGTACTCTCCCAGGCACCCCCACCCCCCCCCCTGTACTCTCCCAGAGCACTCCCACACCCTGAGTTTTTTGGACTTGGGGAAATCACATGGGAGAGCCCCCTTTTGGAAAAAGGTAGTGATCACGTGGTTCGGCCCCTGAATTCATGTAAAGTTAAAAGTGGAGAGAAAAAGGGGGAAAAAGCCAAACTATAAAAGGTGAGACTACACAGGTATGAGGAACTTCCTGCAGGAGTTTCAGTGGGAAAGAGAATTGGAAGGAATGTTAGTAAACGAAATGATGGAATACGTTACAACAAAATGCAAGGAGGCAGAGCAAAGTTTAGTTGCAAAGGGCAACAGAAATAATGGGAAGACCAGAACGAGCCCCTGGGTTACCCGAGGGTGTAGGGAGGCAAAGACTAAGTACAGAAGGCAAAGGACCCAGAATAATAAAGAGATTAGTCGAAGAGCCAGAAACGAGTATGCACAGATAAGGAGGGAAGCTCAGCGACAGTACGAAAACAACATAGCATCGAAAGTCAAGTCTGACCCGAAGCTGTTGTATAGCCACATCAGGAGGAAGACAACAGTCAAGGACCAGGTGATCAGTCTGAGGAAGAAGGTGGGGAGTTCACAAGAAACTATCATGAGGTATGTGAGGAGCTCAACAAGAGATTTAAGGAAGTATTTACAGTGGAGACAGAAAGGACTCTGGGAAGACAGAACAGAGGGGGACACCAGCAAGGGACATACCAACAAGTGTTGGATGAAATACACACAACCGAGGAGGTGAAGAAGTTGCTCAGTGACCTTGATACCTCAAAGGTGGTGGGACCGGACAACATCTCCCCGTGGGTCCTTAGAGAGGAAGCAGAGACACTGTGTGTGCCACTAACCACAATTTTTAACACATTCCTGAGGTATGGAAAACGGCAAATGTAGTCCCCACTTTTAGGAAAGGAGACAGAAACGAGGCACTAAACTATATGCAAAGTAATGGAGAAGATTATCAGGAGGAGAGTGGTGGAGCACCTGGAACGGAACAAGATTATAAACGACAATCAGCATGGATTCATGGAAGGCAAATCCTGTGTCACAAACCTACTGGAGTTTTATGACAAGTTAACAGAAGTAAGACACGAGAGGGAAGCGTGAGTTGACTGCATTTTCTTGGACTGCAAGAAGGCCTTCGACACAGTTCCTCACAAGAGGTTAGTGCAGAAGCTAGAGGGTCAGGCACGTATAACAGGAAGCGTACTGCAATGAATCAGAGAATGCCTGACAGGGAGGCAACAACGGGTCATGGTACGACATGAGGTATCACATTGGGCGCCTGTGACGAGCAGGGTCCCACAGGGGTCAGTCCTAGGACCAGTGCTATTTTTGGTATATGCGAATGACATGATGGAAGGAATAGACTCAGAAGTGTCTCTGTTCGCAGACGATGTGAAGTTAATGAGGAGAATTAAATCAGATGAGGATCAGGCAGGACTACAAAGAGACCTGGAGAGGCTGGACGCCTGGTCCAGCAACTGGCTCCTTGAATTTAACCCCGCCAAATGCAAAGTCATGAAGATCGGGGACGGACAAAGAAGACCGCAGACAGAATATAGGGTAGGTGGCCAAAGACTGCAAACCTCGCTCAAGGAGAAAAATCTTGGGGTGAGTATAACACCGAGCACGTCTCCGGAAGCACACATCAATCAGATAACTGCTGCAGCATATGGGCGCCTGGCAAACCTGAGAATAGCGTTCCGATACCTCAGTAAGGAATCGTTCAAGACTCTGTACACCGTGTACGTCAGGCCCATACTGGAGTATGCAGCACCAGTTTGGAACCCACACCTGGTCAAGTACGTCAAGAAATTAGAGAAAGTGCAAAGGTTTGCAACAAGGCTAGTTCCAGAGCTAAGGGGATTGTCCTACGAAGAAAGGTTAAGGGAAATCGGCCTGATGACACTGGAGGGCAGGAGGGTTAGAAGATACATGATAACGACATACAAAATACTGCGAGGAATAGATAAGGTGGACAGAGACAGGATGTTCCAGAGAGGAGACACAGAAACAAGGGGTCACAATTGGAAGTTAAAGACTCAGATGAATCAAAGGGATGTTAGGAAGTATTTCTTCAGTCATAGAGTTGTCAGGAAGTGGAATAGTCTAGCAAGTGATGTAGTGGAGGCAGGAACCATACATAGTTTTAAGACGAGGTATGATAAAGCTCATGGAGCAGGGGGAGAGAGGACCTAGTAGCGGTCAGTGAAGAGGCGGGGCCAGGAGCTGAGTCTCGACCCCTGCAACCACAAATAGGTGTGTACACATACACACACAGTGACCTACATACACAAACACAGTGTCTGTCGCTTACCAGAGGAAAGTTGTGGAGACAGACAGGAATTCCTCGACGCTTTCTATACAAGGCTGAGGTATCCTCTTATATACAGTGAAAACTACGTATATACCCTCAACACAAGGATATATACCCTGAAAGTGTATATACACTCAGTGTATATACACTGAGAGTCCCTATTTTAGGTATTAAAGTCTCCTTGACTGGTGGTGTACAGGTTCCTTAATCACCCTCGTGTAGTGGCTGAATCTTAAACATAAACCGCACCACAAGGGATCAAACACTATGTACACAAACAACACTAAGACCGCCAATACTCAAAGATGATATCATGTGGAGCAAGATCTTACGAAAGCAAGAGTCCAAAGAGTGAAAAATCTTTTTGAAATGCGTATTTTTTGAGAGAAAAATTAATTAGCATCACTAGGCACGCGAATTCCTTTGAGACAAGACTTGTATACTTGTATGTGGTACTTCCACCAAGGTGTGGGGGCTGGTTGGTGGGTCTGTGGGAGGGTGCGCAGGGAGGGTGCGCAGGGAGGGTGCGCAGGGAAGGTGCGCAGGGAGGGTGCGCAGGTCACAGGGAGGAAAGTGTGCCTGGTGTAAGGGAGAGTGGCGTAATAAATTTTCTTGTACGCAACTTTCACACCGGTCAAGTAATAGGAGGGTGAAAGCGGCGTGGCTAGTGAGTGGATGGGTGACCGCGAGAACGCGGATACAGCATAACACGTGAGGGAACACTGGCCAGGAGCTATGACGCGACCCCTGCAACCACAATTAGGTGAGGTGAGTACACACACACACACAGGAGAGAGAGAGGAATAATACATAACAGCTGAAGACGCGGATCAGCCACAGAGTCGTTAGGAAATCTTGACCAATCTTGAGGTAGCGAGAGGAACGAGTTCAGACTTTGACGAGGCGGAGCCAAACCCCATAAACAGTTTCAACACCAGTTACGACAGGACACCAGAGATCAGGAATCGGTGAAGCTGCTCTTGAACAGAGGAGAGGAAGGGCTGGAAGCTGTGACTCGACCTTAACAAATTCAACTAGGCGAATACAACTAGGTGAGTGAAGGTAGGTGAGTGCAGGTAGGTGAGTGCAGGTAGGTGAGTGCAGGTAGGTGAGTGTAGGTAGGTGGCACAGCCAGGTGGAAAGCGGAAGGAAAGCAGAGGAAGGAAATGATGGAAGGTCTGCTAGGAGAGTGCTGGGAGGCTGGTGAGAAATTTGTAGAGGAAAGACAGTCCTTCACTCACACACATTTGCAGACACATGATTTATTATTATTATTATTATTATTATTATTATTATTATTATTATTATTATTATAATAATATTATTATTATTATTATTATTATTATAATATTATTATTATTATTATTATTATTATTATTATTATTATTATTATAATTATTATTATTATTATGCAAGTATTATTATATTTAGTGGAATGGGAAGCAGTCGGGTTCAAAACAAGAGGATGATTAGGTTCAATTTCTTGCATAAAGAACCCTTCATCTGTGTCCTTCATCTTGAAGAAAGGAAGGAGAAGAATGAATGACATAGAGGTATGACATAGAGGTATGATATTGAGGTATGATATAGAGGTCTGTAAGGAAATGAAAAAAATGCCGTTCAAGGAGGTATTTGCCATGGAAACAAAGGAATGATGTGGGACATAAGAATGGACCAACGGTGCCTGGATGCCAACCCCAACGGTGCCTGGGCACCAACACCAACGGTGCCTGGATGCCAACCCCAACGGTGCCTGGGCACCAACACCAACGGTGCCTGGATGCCAACACCAACGGTGCCTGGGCACCAACACCATATACAACGAAGGCAAGAATCAATTAAACAAGCTGGACAAACCAAAAGCACCATGTTAGATATTGTTGGAAGTGAACCCCAGGTTAGTTATTGTTGGAAGTGAACCCCAGGTTAGATATTGTTGGAAGTGAACCCCAGGTTAGTTATTGTTGGAAGTGAACCCCAGGTTAGATATTGTTGGAAGTGAACCCCAGGTTAGATATTGTTGGAAGTGAACCCCAGGTTAGTTATTGTTGGAAGTGAACCCCAGGTTAGATATTGTTGGAAGTGAACCCCAGGTTAGATATTGTTGGAAGTGAACCCCAGGTTAGATATTGTTGGAAGTGAACCCCAGGTTAGATATTGTTGGAAGTGAACCCCAGGTTAGATATTGTTGGAAGTGAACCCCAGGTTAGGTATTGTTGGAAGTGAACCCCAGGTTAGTTATTGCTGGAAGTGAACCCCAGGTTAGATATTGTTAAGTGAACCCCAGGTTAGATATTGTTGGAAGTGAACCCCAGGTTAGATATTGTTGGAGTGAACCCCAGGTTAGGTATTGTTGGAAGTGAACCCCAGGTTAGTTATTGTTGGAAGTGAACCCCAGGTTAGATATTGTTGGAAGTGAACCCCAGGTTAGATATTGTTGGAAGTGAACCCCAGGTTAGATATTGTTGAAGTGAACCCCAGGTTAGTTATTGTTGGAAGTGAACCCCAGGTTAGATATTGTTGGAAGTGAACCCCAGGTTAGATATTGTTGGAAGTGAACCCCAGGTTAGATATTGTTGGAAGTGAACCCCAGGTTAGTTATTGTTGGAAGTGAACCCCAGGTTAGATATTGTTGGAAGTGAACCCCAGGTTAGATATTGTTGGAAGTGAACCCCAGGTTAGATATTGTTGGAAGTGAACCCCAGGTTAGGTATTGTTGGAAGTGAACCCCAGGTTAGTTATTGTTGGAAGTGAACCCCAGGTTAGGTATTGTTGGAAGTGAACCCCAGGTTAGATATTGTTGGAAGTGAACCCCAGGTTAGGTATTGTTGGAAGTGAACCCCAGGTTAGGTATTGTTGGAAGTGAACCCCAGGTTAGATATTGTTGGAAGTGAACCCCAGGTTAGATATTGTTGGAAGTGAACCCCAGGTTAGTTATTGTTGGAAGTGAACCCCAGGTTAGTTATTGTTGGAAGTAAACCCCAGGTTAGTTATTGTTGGAAGTGAACCCCAGGTTAGATATTGTTGGAAGTGAACCCCAGGTTAGTTATTGTTGGAAGTGAACCCCAGGTTAGGTATAACTGAACTTCATACCATCTACTTTTAACCTAACGAAGAAGAGAATGGAGAGGCGGAGAGTAAATGGAGATGTTAGTTGTCATAAAGATACTTGACATCGATTTCCAGAAGATGAATTCGGTCTCACAAATCTGCTGGAAGAGCTGGAGAGAACACAATGATCAGGCAGAACAGAGATGAGTTAGTGGATTGTATGTTCCTGTGCTGTAAGGAGGCATCTGGCAATGTACTTCACGGGAATGCCTGTACATGTGTAGTCCGTATACCCTACGCCTGTACATGTGTAGTCCGTACACCCTACGCCTGTACATGTGTAGTCCGTACACCCTACGCCTGTACATATGCAGCCCTTATACCCAGATCAAGGTTATGTGGGCGCGCAGAAATCCACTCGCCCTCACGGCCATGTCATTGACCACTGGCAAGCCAGCACGCCCACACCAGGACGCCCACACCAGCACGCCCACACCAGGATGCCCACACCAGGACGCCCACACCAGCACGCCCACACCAACACACCCACGCCCAGTAGCACTTGCTGTGACCCACTAACATTCACCCTGGTACACGAACGACTAACATCCCACAGACCTTAACCACACGTAAACAAGACTCACGCTTGTGAACTATATCGCGAAGGTTCAAGATGTGATATATGGATTACAAGGATTATAATCCGTGTGTTATAAGGATTATACAGGATTATAATCCCGTATAATCCGTATAAAACACGGATTAATGAAGGCATTTGCCAGCTTAACCTCCAGTAGATTTCTTGGCGCCTTAAATCACACAGTGAAAACGAGAGAAATCTCATCTTGCTTCAAAAACAGTTTGATAGATCACGATAGATCACGTCTCTCTGTTTTTCTTAGTAATGACTGGGATTATAATCAACTTCTTGCAATTTATTCAAGTTAAAGTCGAATTGTGATTGTTATAATAATAATAATATTAAAATACTACTACTACTACTACTACTACTACTAATAATAATAATAATAAAAAATAATAATATAATAATAATAATAATAATAATAATAATAATAATAATAATATTATTATTATTATTTTTTTTTTTATGGAAACTGCAAAAATGAGGAACTAGAAATGATTTGCTTATTAGGAGGAAGAGCTAAAATCGTAGGGGGTCACGTTAATGAGGAACGGGAGGGGATTGATTCGAGGAAGGGGATTTGTAACAGTATCGAGTTACGGTATTTTTTTTATCAAGGCTAAACCTTCCCTCCATCCTCCATCCTTCCCTCCATCTTTCTGTTTGTTTCTCCATCCTCATTCCCTCCATCCTCCATTCTTCCTCCCTCTCCTCCTCTCCTCCTCCTCCTCCTCCTCCTCCTTACCGCCGCCTTCAGTGCGTTTCTTCCTAAGGTCAAATATATTTCGACAAAAATTCACCAACGTCTTTCCTGGAGTGTTTTTGTCAGCCCTGCTTGTTTTATCTCTTTGTTTTTGTTATGTCTTTGTACGTAATCTTGCTGTATCCTTGTACGTAATCTTGCTATATCCTTGTACTAATCTTGCTGTATCCTTGTACGTAATCTTGCTATATCCTTGTACGTAATCTTGCTATATCCTTGTACGTAATCTTGCTATATCCTTGTACGTAATCTTCTATCCTGTACGTAATCTTGCTGTATCCTTGTACGTAATCTTGCTATATCCTTGTACGTAATCTTGCTATATCCTTGTACGTAATCTTGCTATATCCTTGTACGTAATCTTGCTATATCCTTTACTATCTTGCACCTGTACGTAATCTTGCTGTATCCTTGTACGTAATCTTGCTATATCCTTGTACGTAATCTTGCTATATCCTTGTACGTAATCTTGCTATATCCTTGTACGTAATCTTGCTATATCCTTGTACGTAATCTTGCTGTATCCTTGTACGTAATCTTGCTATATCCACAACAACCACAACACACAATCACACACTGCACACACTAATCTTGCTACACCACACACCACACACACTCAACCACACACTCTGCCTCTACCTGACCCTAATCCTACCTCGACATCTTGCGATTCTTCAA
>WNWK01050443.1:0-12833 GCA_009830355.1 Cherax destructor | reverse complement strand
GAGAGCACAACTTTGTAGTACCCACAGTCAGTGGCCAGGCTTCAAACACCTTTATTGTACAGCAATAAAGGAATGGAACAGACTGACTGCACATGTCAAAGCCAGTCATAGCATGAGCCAGTTCAAGAAGAGAGCCAAAAGGTACCTAATGAATGTAGGGACAGAAAGGAGGAGAATGATTTTTATTTTTTTAGTTACCGTACATGTACATGTAAATAACTCTTTTTACCTTATTCCTTTTAATTATAGTATAATAACTAGTATCTACTACAGTCTACCTGGAGAGAATTCCAGGGGTCAACGCCCCCGCGGCCCGGTCTGTGACCAGACCTACTGTTGGACCAGAGCCTGATCAACCAGGCTGTTACTGCTGGCCGCACGCAGTCCAACGTACGAACCACAGCCCAGCTGATCAGGTACCGACTTGAGGTGCCTGTCTAGTGCCTGCTTGAAGACAGCCAGGGGTTTGTTGGTAATCCCCCTGATGTATGCTGGGAGGCAGTTGAACAATCTTGGGCCCCTGACACTTATTGTGTTGTCCCTCAACGTGCTAGTGGCACCCCATTGGAAATAAGTCACTCTGTCTGACTTTTTTGGGTTATCCTGGGTTTTCTACAAATATGCTGCTATGTATGATAATCTATGTAACTGTATTTGTGTTTACCTGAATAAACGTACTTACTTAACAAACTTCCCCAGAGGTGAAAATTTGAAGCCAATCAGATGAGTCATTCTCCAGTTATGGCAGGGACTACGACCATTCCAAGTTTTGTTTTACTAGTTCACTTCATCAACAAATTTGCTTGCATGCAAACAAAAATTAATAGGTACTGTCCAGGCCCTAAGTTGCTTCAGCCATTAAATATTATAATATGTAAACCACACATTGTAATTAATATTTTATAATATGTAAACCCCATATTGTAATCTTTACAGAGAAATAAACATTTCAATTTCAATATCAATTTCAAAGTAGACTGGAAATTATTTAACCTGATTTAATGGGAATAAAAATTTCACACTATGGAAATAAGTCACTGACTTTTTGGGGGTTATCCTAGATAATTTACAGGCCCGGTGGCCTGAGCTCTCGCTTCACACACGGAGGGCCCGGGTTCGATTCCCGGCGGGTGGAAACATTTCGACGTGTTTCCTTACACCTGTTGTCATGTTCACCTAGCAGCAAATAGGTACCTGGGTGTTAGTCGACTGGTGTGGGTCGCATCCTGGGAGACAAGATTAAGGACCCCAATGGAAATAAGACAAACAGTCCTCGATGACGCACTGACTTTCTTGGGTTATCCTGGGTGGCTAACCCTCCGGGGTTAAAAATCCGAAGAAAATCTTATCTTATCTTATCTATCTTATGTATGATAATTGTGCTTATGTGTACCTGTGCCTAAATAAATTTACTATTTTCACACATAAAATAGTTACGTCTGCACCTACACATCTGAATTTCACTCTCTGTACCTCATGTGAACATTCGTAGCTCCGCCACTGAAAGTTTCGGTATTTATCAGAGCCATTCCAGGATGCTGGGAATGACTTCAACAACTTTGGTCAAAAGGCACGTGAACATGCCAATTGTTCCTAGAATTTGGCCCTTGTTGCCGTACGGAAGTGTGCAAATTTGAAGGCGATTGGATGAAGCCTTCTCGAGTTTTGAGCGAAATGAAATAAAAAAGTTAGAGGAAGAAAAAGAGAAAAATCTGGCAATCTCTTAAAGGTAATCCGTCGGGATACCTAAGTCACTTTGTATGACATTTTTTGGGGTTATCCTAGGTAAATTACACGTATGTTACTATGTAAGGCAATTGCAATCACTAAAATCTTGTGTAACTGTGCTTATGTGTAATTATATATAACTAAAATTACTTAATGTTTCCCTTGAAGATCAGGCTTTCGTAAACTTTTATATATACCTCTTGCTTAATTTGAAACTTTCACAATGATTTTATATAGGAAGTTATATAGAATCTAACCACGGATAACCTATTAAAGTCAAACAATGTGACTTATTTTAACTGGAGTCCAAAAAAAAAATATACGATAAACTGATTTAAATAAAACTTCCATATTGTTTATAGTATCTTTAATCCAGTCTGTCGATATTTTCTCACTATCAACTACCTATATTGTCTTGATTTCTGTTCTCTTAGTTCCCTAAAATAAGGAGAAGGAAGGTTGAGAGTGAGGTGCGGATGTCGCACGTCTGGTGTCGGCGGCCATCTTGCCTCAGCGGCCGCCTCACCACCTCTTTCCCGTGGAACAACACACGCTATGCCTCCTAAAAGTGAGTCTCGTTACGTTTACCACCTTCATTTACTTTATCTGTCCTCATGGAGAGTCTAGAGGACGAAAGTGTCATCGGGAAGAATATCCACGATGTGTTAGGAGTATGTTTCATTGAAAAAAATAGAGATTTAGTAAGAAAATAGTGAGATAATGATGTGGTGTCCCACGTGCAGATGTTGCTGTGCTCGAATGAGCCACTTCTATTATTATATGAAAAAGTGAGGTTTTCTTTACATTTACCACGTCGATCGAATTTTGTAAATGATCCTTATGTTTTTTACTATGTTAATTCTCCAATATTAAATGGATATTCCTCAAGATACTCATTTAATGTTGATGGGCTCTTGATCCAAGGAATTAGGCCTGTTCTTCCTCTTGATCGAATCCGAATGTCTATTATTCCCTAAGTGTTGTATGATCCCTCAATAAAATATAATGTGCAGTGAAGATGGCTATATTATGTGCCTATGAAAAAACTTTGGTAAACAAATACAAAATGCTACAATTCTTTATATCTAAATTACTATACAAGACTGACAATAATCTTAATTCCCATAGGCGTTTCGGGCAAAACGTAGACCAAACTGCATTTGAAACTTAGTTTTTTATGAATTAGACACGTGTGCAAGATCTGGGTATCTTCTGTAGACATGTTACCAACCAGTGGCTTTATCAGTACAATACGAGAATATAAACCCCTCAAGAAAGGTTCCTTGATGTTGGTGAGGGGCTCTTGATCTAGGGAATTGGATCTGTGCTCCGGTTCCCTGAATTAAACCTGAATACCTTCCACATTCCCCCCACAGGCGCTGCATAATCATACAGGTTTAGCGCTCCCTTTGATTATAATAACGAGAGCATAAACGGAAGACTGTAGAAAAGAAGGTAATCATTCCCTCAGCTTTGTAGAATTATATACAGAAGACAGTAGATGATGAGATAGGGGGCCAACTTCCTGCCTTAACTCTAGATTCAAGATTAGGGTGCTCAGCGTCTGCTCCTAGGGTCTAACTGAGAGACTGATCACCTTCCCCTACTTTCTTTTGTATATAATTATACAAGGTTGAGGTACAGATTACTTACTATTTTCTGTATACAAGTTTATAAGAACATAAAGGAGCACTGAAGCAGGTCTACTGACCCATGCTAGGCATGTCCAACTCACAGCCAGTCTAACTTATTTTTAAAGCTACCCAGGGTTTTCACTTCAATGATACTACATGGTAGTTTGTTCCACTCATCCAAAACTCTGTTGTCAGGTTGGTGCTTTCCTATATCCATTTTGAATAATTTTTTTTTTAAATTGCTGCGAGTCCTGTCTCGAGATATTTTTTAGCACATTACTTATATCCCCTTTATTTATTCTTGACTTCCATTTATACACTTAAGTAATATCCCCCTAATTCTAAGCCTTTCTTAGAGTGCAGATTCAGTGCCCTCAATCTATCCTTGTTGGAAAGATTTCTAGTATGTGGATCAACTGTCATCCTTCTCTTGTATGTTTACCAAAGCATTTATGTCCATTCTGTGATACAGTGATGAGAACTGCACAGCAAAACCTAAATGAGTTCTTACCAAGGATATATAAAGTTGAAATATAACCTCAAATCTCCTATTATTTATACTTCTTTATATGAAACTAAGATTTTTGTATCAGCTTTATTGCAAACACATACTGTTGACTTGGTTTTAGATTACTAAAAAGAGCTAAATTTTTTTGCATTCAGTTATTTAAGATCTACATTATTCAATGCATAAGTGCTATGGTTACTCTCTTCCCAGGCATAGAATCTTACATTTGTCTACATTAATTTAAATTTAGAAAGGATATAGGAAAGCACTGGTTTGGTGATGGGAGTTGTGGATGAGTGGAACAAACTCCCAAGTAGTGTCATTGAAGCTAAAATTCTGTGATACAGTGATGAGAACTGCACAGCAAAACCTAAATGAGTTCTTACCAAGGATATATAAAGTTGAAATATAACCTCAAATCTCCTATTATTTATACTTCTTTATATGAAACTAAGATTTTTGTATCAGCTTTATTGCAAACACATACTGTTGACTTGGTTTTAGATTACTAAAAAGAGCTAAATTTTTTTTTGCATTCAGTTATTTAAGATCTACATTATTCAATGCATAAGTGCTATGGTTACTCTCTCTTCCCAGGCATAGAATCTTACATTTGTCTACATTAATTTAAATTTAGAAAGGATATAGGAAAGCACTGGTTTGGTGATGGGAGTTGTGGATGAGTGGAACAAACTCCCAAGTAGTGTCATTGAAGCTAAAATGTTGTGTAGTTTTAAAAATAGGTTAGACAAATACATGAATGGGTGTGGGTGGGTGTAAGTTGGATCTGACTGACTTGGACCAGTAGGTGACTTGAACTTGCCTAGCATGAGCCAGTAGGCCTGCTGCAGTGCTCCTTCGTATGTTCTTAGATTGTGAACAACAAGGGTTCTAACATTGATAATTAAGTTTAATAACATAACCTAGCCTAACCAAACCTAACAACCTAGACCAGCAGTAAAATTGTCATTTAGATTACATCAGTATATTAAAAGTAAATAGTCTTTTCCCATAGGCACTAGATATATATTACAGTATTTCCATTGCACAGTGCACTTAATACTGGAGGATTTACATAAAAAATCACACCTGAGAGTAAAGTGCATATAGATCCAAAATATCTCAAATGTAAAGCCAGTGTATATTGAACCATTCAGATTATACTGTAAAATATTGTAAAATTCAAATTGTAGACCTATGCAATTCAAATTACTATATAATAATCTCTGAAAACTGCCAAGGGAGCAGTCCTCAGTTATGAAGGAACAATACAGTGGGCCTATTGGCCCATGCTAGGCAAGTCCAGTTCACAATCAACTACACCAATGCTAGATGTCTTAGATATGTACTTTCAACATGTTATTTATATCTCATTTGTTTATTCCTATTCGCCATTTGTACGCTTCATTCATATTCCCCATAATTGTACATCTCTCCTGCTGTATGACCTCTTTGGGTTTATTGGTTTGATTATAATAGTAATAAACTGTCTCTGGAGTGCAAATTCAGTGCCTTCAGCCTTTTATTTTTTTGTTCATAGGAAGGTTTCTAATACTTGGGACAAATTTCATCACTCTTCTCTATATTTTCTAACACATTTATGTCCATTATGTAGTATGGAGACCAGAACTGAGCAGCATAATCTTAATGAGACATTATTGAAGTTTTATAAAGTTCAAGTATATAAATAACAAAAAAGCACAATACCGTGACTGGAACAATACACACACAACCCGCACTGTGACTTTGTAAATGGTCCAAGTCGGGCCGAAACGTCGTTGTAAGCTCCTCTCTTTTATATGTGCGGGTTGTGTGTGTAAAGTTCAAGTATATCCTGCGGACTTGTTATTTATATTTCTTTATAAGAACATAAGGAAGAAGGAACACCAGCAGGCCTACTGGCCCATGCGAGGCAGGTCCAAGGCTCCTACCGCTTAAGCCAGTGACCCAACATAGTCAGGTCAGGTCACATTCACTTAAGGAAGGAGCATAGCATCAGACCTAGTAGCACAAGCTAGTCAGGTCCAACTCTCACCCACCCACTCATAAGAACATAAGAAAGAAGGAACACTGCAGCAGGCCTACTGTCCCATGCGAGGCAGGTCCATGTCACCCTCAGCTTAGACCATTGACCTGCCTAGTCAGGTCACTTCCACTTAAGGAAGGAGCACGGCATAAGACCTAGTAGCACAAGCTAGTCAGGTCCAACTCACACCCACCCACACCCACTCATGTATTTATCTAACCTATTTTTAAAACTACACAACATCTTAGCTTCTATGACGGTACTGGAGTTTGTTCCACTCATCCACAACTCTATTACCAAACTACTGCTTTCCTATATCCTTTCTGAATCTGAATTTTTCCAACTTAAATCCATTGCTGCATCTCCTGTCTAGGCTAGATATTTACATCCCCTTTATTCATTCCTGCTTTCCATTTGTACACCTCAATCATATCCCCCAATTCTACGCCTTTCTAGAGTGCAGATTCAGGGCCCTCAGTCTATCCTCAGGAAGATTTCTGATACATGGGATCAACTTTGTCATCCTCCTTTGTACGTTTTTCAGTGCATTTACGTATATCCATTCTGTAATACGATGACCAGAACTGTGCAGCATAATTTAAATGAGGCCTAACCAAAGATAAATAGAGTTGAAGAACAGCCTGAGGACTTCTATTATTTATACTTTTTGATATGAAGCCAAAGATTCTGTTGGCTTTTATTTCAAACACTTATGCAGTGTTGTCTTGGTTTCAGATTACTGCTAACCAGAACTCCTAAATCCCTTTGCAATCAGTAATATCTACATTATTTAGTTTATATGTGGCATGGTTATTGTCCTGTCCAACATTTATAACTTTGCATTTGTCTATATTAAACTGCATCTGCCACTTCTCCGACCACTGCATCAGTCTATTCAATTCCTCCTGGAGTGCTCTAATGTTCTCATTAGAATGAATTGGATGGCCTATTTTGGTGTCATCAACAAATTTGCTTATGTCGCTATTTATTCCTCATCTATGTCGTTTATGTAAATTGTGAACAACAATGGGCCCAACACTAACCCTGTGGAACACCACTTGTGATGTGCCCCCATTCTGATTTCTCCCATTTATGCAAACTCTGCTGCCTATTTGTCATCCATGCCTCTACCCAGGAAAAATTTCTATTCCGTGTGCCTTAAGTTTCCTCAAAGCTCTAATGTGGAACTCTATCGAAAGCCTTACTGAAGTCCATATACACAATATCATATTCATTACCATGATTTACCTCCTCAAACACCTAAGAGTGAAAAAAATTAGTAAATTTGTAAGACAGGAACGCCCCTTAGTAAAATCGTGTTGAGATTCCTTAATCAAATTATGCCTTTCAAGATGGCTACGAATTGCCTCGGCAATTATTGATTCCATAAATTTTCCCACTATGGAGGTAAGGCTTATTGGTTTATAGTTCACTACACAACGTTTTAGCTTCTATGACGGTACTCGGGAGTTTGTTCCACTCATCCACAACTCTGTTACCAAACCAGTGCTTTCCTATATCCTTCCTGAATCTGAATTTTTCCAATTTAAAACCATTGCTGCGAGTCCTGTTTTCGCTAGATATTTTTAGCATGTTATTTACATCCCCTTTATTTAATTTATTTCTGTTTTTCATTTATACACTCAATCATATCCCCTTAATTCTATGCCTTTCTATAGAGTGCAGATTCAGGGCCTTCAGTCTATCCTCATAGGGAAGATTTCTGAATTCTATTACCTCATTTTAAACACTAATGCACTGCTGTCTTGGCTTTAAATATCTGCTAGTCAGAGCTCCTAAATCCTTTTCACATTAAGTTTATCTAAGCATCGCATTATTTAGCTTATGAGTATAATACCAAGTTATTTTCTTTTCCTAGAATTAGAGCCTTACATTTGTCTGCATTGAGAATGGCATGTGTCACTTTGATCATAAGATAAGTCTGTGCAGGTCATCCTGTAGCTTTCTTAGTGTCCCCAGAAATTATCTGATGGCCTATTTTGATGTCATTGGGAAACTTGTCACTAGCCTCTCATTAGTGTTATTTGTGTCAATACCAGGACCCTTGTTCACAAGGGTCCTGGCATTAACACTTGTGACACACCACTTGTAATAAATCCAAGTTATGATTTCTTCACATTTATGCACAAGTTGTTGCCTGTCTAACAGCTAAGATTTGACCCAGGAGATACCTTGTTTACTGGCATATAAAACTCACGAGTATATAAAGTTTACCCCAATTTTGGCAGGCATATTTCGGAAAAATAAAAATCCAATATGTACTTCAAAATAATAGTGTGCCTGTGGCTGGCTGTTTATGCACAGTTTGAAGAGGTGAGACCTTGCTCAGCTTGTCTGCTTCACTGCCCTTAAACACCAAAAAAACATGTCTACCTGTTTACAATGGCTTCTTTTCAGTATTTACAACTGCTGAAGCTGGTTTACTTATTCCAGTAATATGTAAATTATAATTTATAAAGTGCTAACCACCCTAAAGTAATCTGAACCACTGTTTTATTTGGGATGAGGCATTTGGAGTTTAGTTTACTGGTATTTCAGCACTGAAACTCATTTGCCTGTAATCCAAAACCCACCCTTGAGCACATAAGGCTCGGGTGATTTTCTGAGACTTTCTTTAGTGAGGGAGAGGGAGCATGCCTACATGCATTCATTCTATACCATGTCTTGCTGCTTTCATCGGGCCCCTTGTGTGCACCTTTTTAAAGGCTTTACTGAAGTTCATATGCACATTCCCAAATTACTGAAAGTTTTTTTTTGGCCTCAAATACCTTAGTGAAAAAGATTAGTATGTTAAAGAGGGCTAAAACGTTGTGTATTTTTAAAAAATAGGTTAGATAAATAATGAGTGGGTGCAGGTGGGTGTGAGTTGAACCTGACTAACTTGTGCTACTAGGTCGATGCCGTGCCCCTTTCCCTTTAAATGAATGTGACCTGACCTGACTAGGTTGGGGTTTTTTTTGGGGCCGTAGGAGACCAGAAACCCTTTGCTGCAGTTTTCCTTTTTTCTTTGTTCTTATGTGCCTTAAAACCATCTGCAATTATTGATTCCATCAACTTTATCACAATTGAGATTAGACTGATTGGCTATAATTTGGGAAGTTCAAGAACCTATCTCCCACCTTATAAATGGGTATAAAGGTCATTTTTTTTAGTTATCCAGTCTCACCTCCCCCAACTGTAAACAGCCAGCCACAGGACACTATTATTTTGAAGTACATTTTGGGATTTTTTTTTTTCCGAAATATCCCTTTTGCCAAAATTGGGGTAAATTTTTATATCCCGGGAGTTTTATATGCCAGAAAACAAGGTATCTCCTGGGTCAAATCATAGCTGTTAGACAGGCAACAACTTGTGAAAAAAATGTGAAGAAATCATTTTTTTGGATTTATTACAAGTGGTGTGTAAAAAGGTTACCGGGACCCTTGTGAACAAGGGTCCTGGTATTGAAAAAAAATAACACTAATGAGAGGCATAAATAATAGGAGTCCCCAGGTTGTTCTTCAACTCTTTTTTCCTTGGTTGGGCCTCATCTAGATTATGCTGCACAGTTTTGGCCACCGATACAGAATGGATATAAATGAAAAAAAACAAAAAAGGGGGGATAAAATTGTCCCATGAATCAGAAATCTTGCCTATGAGGATAGACTGAGGGCCCTGAATCTGCACTTTTAGAAAGGCAAAAAAGGGGGGGAATGATTGAGGGAAAATGGAAAACAGGAATAAAAAAAGGGGGAATGTAAATGGGGGCAAAAATATCTAGTATTGACAGGACACCAAAAAAAGGCTTTAAGTTGGATAAATTCAGATTCAGGAAGGATATAGGAAAGCTTTGGGGTTTTGGTTTTGAGTTGTCGGGAGGGGGAAAAAACCCCCGGGGTGAAATAAAAGGGGTGTGTAGTTTTAAAAATGGGTTGATAAATATATGAGTGGGTGCAGGGGGGGGTGAGGGTCCTGACTAGGTGCTACTAGGCCGATGCCGGCCCCTTTCCCCTTTAATGTTAAGTAATGTAACCTGACCTGGCTGGGGGGGCATTGGGCCCCGGGGGGGGACTTTTGGGGGCCCTTTTGCATGGGCCAGTAAGCCTATCTACTGCTCACAAAATTAGCACACTATGGTATAAAAAGGGGGCCCCCTAACCACCTAAAGTCATACCTCACCAACAGAAGCCAATACGTTTAAAAAAAGGAGGAACACTTCCAAAAACAAATTACAGTCGGGGCCTCAAGGAAGTGTCCTGGGGCCACTCCTTTCCCCATTTACATAAATGACCTACCAATGCATCACAACTACTCAAACCCATTTTATTTTGCAGATGACACAACATATGTCTTCCCCCTTTTTCCCCAAACCAGGGGTTTTTCTGGCCCCTTTTAAAGCCGAATTACAGAAAATATCAAAGGATGACCACCAACAAGCTTACTCTTAATACCGACAAGACCTACTTCATGTTTGGAAGCAAAAACAAATGTTCCACTTAACATAAACACTCAATGGTACACCCATCACAAAACTCACAGAGGGAAAATTCCTGAAATAACCCCTTTTTAGAGCCTTAAATTCCCAAAACACACACAACAAATTTTTTAAAAAAAATCTCAAAGATATTATTATGTGCCACAATTGGCTCTCCTTGCACTATATCAATCACTTATCTACCCTTATCTCAATTTTTAAAAAAGTGCATGGGGGTCAACAACATTAAATCACCTTAGACCACTCATAACAAAGGCTGCAGTCAGAATGATGATAAATTCCCCCCCCAGACAGGGTACTCCCCCCCTATTCAAAAGTTTTTTAAAAAAAACCCCCGTAAAGAAATTCATACTTATTCTTGTGCCTACTACAAAATTTTAAAAATTTTTTCTCTAATAAAAAAACCCCCTTTTTTTAAAATTTTTCACCAACTTTTTTAAAAAGACCCATGACCACAAACAAGACACAAAACACTTTTTGATATACCCCGAGTTCATATCAAAAACCCCCAAAAAAATTTTCCCCCGGGGGCCCCAGAATCTGGGGAAATTTTTTTTCCAGTTATTAAGATAACCTTTTTTTGAAAATCACCCCTTTTGACTCAACTAAAAAAACCCCCCACCCCCCAAAAATAAATAATCATACTATAAACTACTTTTGAAAATGCTCAAAATTTTTTTTTCCCATAAGATAAACCCCCAAATTTTTTTAAAAAAATGTTTACTATGTTACCCCCCACTCACCCAAAACTAAAATCATACTATAAGTTAATGTCAAAAATGCTCAATGTTATTTTCCAAGATAATCTCAATTTCATATTACCACTGGGAAACTAAACACCTGTTTCCAACCCAATATCATCATATAATAATTTTAACAGTATAATATCATCATATTGTAATTTAAAACAAATTTTAACTAGAATAAACTCAATAAATTTCTCTATTATTATGTACATAGTCTTTAAGTTACTAGATTGCTGCCCCCAAGCCATGGCATGTCAGTGGCTCTCCTTGCACCAATTTATATTGTAACTACCAATACCTATGTAATCTGCAAAAATAAAATTTACTTTACTTACTTTACTTTTAAATTTTTCATATTTCTTTTTTCATAAATGGTAATCTGACCTGGGTTACATTTAAGTGAGTATCTTTTTCCAAATTTATTCCTACATATATCTGAAAGAAAAACCCTTTTGGGTTAGTCTTTAATCCCCCACAATTTAATCACATAATTTCCCCCTTCGCATTTTTAATTTTTTTTTTTTTAAATTGAATATGCTTGTTATTAAACCTTTCAGGGTCCAGAGGCTAAATCTCAGAGTGACAGGGCTCCAAAAATTTAAAAATTTTTTTTATTTTTTTCTTATAAAATGGTAGAGAATCTTTTCCGAAGGTAATAAAAAAAAAAGACGAAATTTTATAGAGAGCGCATTAGACGTGTGAGGTCATTTGTTTACTTGAACATCAGAAAAAATTTAACATTTCTGCTACTTTGAGCTCAGTTTCGGGCCTTTTTCCCAGTTTTAAAAACCAATCAAAATCTTCTCTTTTCTGTAATATATCTTCCATTCTATCAAATGAGACCAAGAAATCGCAAATACAACTATAAAGAACATAAAAACACTGCAAAGTTGCTGTTTTAATAAATTACAGTCTTTTTTTTTTTCTCATTATGCACTGTGTTCTGCAGGATTTGTTTTATGGGGTGCCACTTACCACATACAGTAGATGTACTTCATAACTGGGGCCCAAATTTACTGCTCACAGCTTATCTAGGGAGTTGAGCTCATTCGTAGAACTTCGATTTGGACCCTCAACTCAAAGCCGTAGAACTAAGGCACCGACCCTGAAAGGGGGGGCCCCTTCCCCCCCTTGTTTTAAAGATAAATGCCAGAAGAAGGAAGGATGCAGTGCTTTTTCCTTCTTCTAGAAGCATTTTAAATAGCATTAAATCAAGAAGAGAGGGTCACTTATCGAACAAGCATATTCAATTTGGAAAAAAAAAACTAAGAAATTATGTGATTAGAATTGTGTGGGATTCAAAGACTAATCCAAAGGGTTTCTTTTTAAAAACATGTAGTACAGTGGGGCCCCCGGGGTTCGTGATGCTCCAAACTCGAACAATTATGTAAGTGTTTTTTAAGTGTATTTTTTGGGGGGCTAAAAGAACTAAGTCTAATTTACATTATTCCCTTTTGGGGAAAAAATTGTTTTGGGAATGGCACTTGAACAGCATTCTGGGAAAGAAAAAACAAGAAAAACGGGGGCCACTGTATATAGAAATGCTTTCTTTTTTCCCAAGAGATATTTTAGTTTTATTTAGTCATATTCATTCCCCTTAGGGTAATTTCGTTTGGTCTGATTTCTCTTATTGGAATTATATGTAGGTTTGGGGAGCTTTTGCAAAGCTTTGAAAATGTCATATTGACAACCATAC
>WNWK01050442.1:7500-12833 GCA_009830355.1 Cherax destructor | reverse complement strand
TCCACAGGTACAGTACTCGCTCCCAGTGTTCCACAAGGTACAGTACTCGCTCCCAGTGTTCCACAAGGCACAGTACTGGCTCCCAGTGTTCCACAAGGCACAGTACTGGCTCCCATTGTTCCATAAGGCACAATACTGGCTCCAATTGTTCCACAAGGCACAATACTGGCTCCCAGTGTTCCACAAGGCACAGTAATGGCTCCCAGTGTTCCACAAGGTACAGTACTGGCTCCCAGTGTTCCACAAGGCACAGTACTGGCTCCCAGTTTTGCATAAGGTACAGTACTCGCCCCCATCCTGTTCCTCATCCTAATATCTGACATAGACAGAGATGTAAGCCACAGCTCCCTGTCTTCATTTGCTGATGACACCAGAATTTCCCTGGCAGTGACCTCCACTGAGGACACTGCAAGACTCCTGGTGGACATCAACCAAGTCATTAAATGGGCCGCAGAAAACAATATGAAGTTCAATGATAAGAAATTTCAATTATTCCGATATGGAAAACTTGAGGAAATTAAAACCGAATTCGAGTATAAAACAAATTCGAACCAGACAATAGAGCGAAGAACTAATGTGAAGGACCTGGGAGTGATAATGTCAGAGGATCTCACTTTCAAAGATCACAACAATGTATCAATCGCATCTGCTAGAAAAATGATAGGATGGATAATGAGAACCTTTAAAGCTAGGGACGTCAAGCCAATGATGATCCTCTTCAAATCGCTTGTTCTATCTAGGCTGGAATATTGCTGTACACTAACTGTCCCCTTCAAGGCTGGTGAAACTGCTGATTTTGGGAATATACAGAGAAATTTCACTGGACGTTTAAGTTCTATCAAGCACCTCGGTTACTTGGACAATGTGAAATCCCTTGACCTGTACTTCTTGGAACACAGGCGAGAAAGATACATCATAATTTACACCTGGAAAATCCTAGAGGGACTAGTCCCAAATCTGCACACAAAAATCACTCCCCGTGAAAGCAAAAGACTGGGCAGGAGATGCAACATTACCCCAATGAAAAGCAGCGGTGCCACGAGTACACTGAGAGACAACACAATAAGTGTCAGGGGCCCAAGACTGTTCAACTGCCTCCCAGCATACATAAGACGGGATTACCAATAGACTCCTGGTTATCTTCAAGACCCCTGGTTGTCTTCAAGACCCCTGGTTGTCTTCAAGACCCCTGGTTGTCTTCAAGACCCCTGGTTGTCTTCAAGATCCCTGGTTGTCTTCAAGACCCCTGGGTGTCTTCAAGACCCCTGGTTGTCTTCAAGACCCCTGGTTGTCTTCAAGACCCCTGATTGTCTTCAAGACCCCTGGGTGTCTTCAAGACCCCTTGTAGTCTTCAAGTGGGAGCTGGACAGACACACAGTACCTACCCAGCCAGGTTGTGGTTCCTACGTTGGTTTACGTGCGGCCAGCAGTAACAACCTGGTTGATCAGGTCCTGATCCACCACCAGGCCTGGTCATGGACCCTCCTGCGGGGGCGCTGACCCCTGGAACAACCTCCAGGTATGGAAGATATATGTTTTCAGGAACATATTGCTGGAACAATTCACTAAAAGCCAAAATACCATGAATGGAACAATTCACAGCTACACAACACTAGCGTGGAACAATTCTTTACAATTAATAATACTGAAGCTGGAACAAATTTCTTAAAGCCACAATACCATGAATGGAACAATTCACAAGCAGCAACACAACACTAGCGTGGAACAATTCTCAAGCAGCAACACAACACTGGCGTGGAACAATGGAACAATTCACAAGCAGCAACACAACACTGGCGTGGATTAATGGAACTATTCACAAGCAGCAACACATCACTGGCGTGGATTAATGGAACAATTCACAAGCAGCAACACAACACTGGCGTGGATTAATGGAACAATTCACTAGCGGCAACACAACACTGGCGAGGAACAGTGGAACAATTCACAAGCGGCAACACAACACTGGCGAGGAACAGTGGAACAATTCACACAACACTGGCGTGGAACAATGGAACAATTCACACAACATTGGCGTGGAACAATGGAACAGTTCACACAACACTGGCTTGGTACAATGGAATAAAATACCTCGTATAATGAAGCGTGGGCGTTGTACCACGTTGTTCAGTGTGTGGATCATAGAGGTCAGAGGTCAGGAACACAAGACTTATCTCTCACGGTCACAAGGGTGACCTCTGACCTCTCCTTGACCTCCAGGACACATGACTGTCTCCTCCAATCAACAAGGAAGTTAAAAGCACTGAGTGTCAGTGCCTAGGAGGGCCTGAGGGGGGGTCGATGCACCACTCCTGGCACTGTTTTCTCATTTTCAGAACGAGTTAAGTTAACCTAAGACGCTTAGGTATAAGGTGACTAACACCCAGGTACCTACCTACTGCTAGTTGAACAGTGGTAGCTGGAGTAAGGTGACTAACACCCAGGTACCTACTTACTGCTAGTTGAACACTGACAGCAGGAGTAAGGTGACTAACCCCTAGGTACCTACTTACTGCTAGGTGAACAGTGACAGCACATGTAAGGTAACTAACACCCAGGTACCTACTTATTGGTAAGTGAACAGTGCCAAGCAGTACCCAGTAAGGCTAACAGACTGCTTGTATCAACTTGAAAGGAAGGTATGGGGGTTCGAACCCTGGTACGTGTGTGGTAGCACGTCAAACTGAAGACTGAAGACAGTGGAAGCTAGGGTTATCAGTCCCTAAAGTCTGAAAGTGTCTTGTGTGGCGTACAGTCTTGTTACATGACTGACTGACTGACTGGCTATCTGAGTGACTAGCTGTCTGGCTGACTGGCTCTCTGACTGACTGACTAGCTGTCCGGCTGACTGGCTGACAGTTCATCTGTCAGCATCCCCTGACCACAATTTGGAATCAATGAGGCGAATCATTAATGTCAGGGAGACAGCCAGTGTTTCTCCCTTCCTCCCTCCTTCCCCCCCTCCCACTGGAGGGAGGGAGGACCGAGGTTTCGGTCCAGGAAGACCCGAAATGTCTGAGGAATGAGGAAGATGATTCTTGTTAACGCTGAGACATAATCTATCAAGGAGTTGATGGTTGTAAGCACGTAGGAGGGTGAGGGAGGGTGAGGGTGAGGGAGGGTGAGGGTGAGGGAGGGTGAGGGAGGTGAGGGGTGAGGGAGGGTGAGGAGGGTGAGGAGTGGAGGGAGGGTGAGGGAGGGTGAGGAGGGTGAGGGTGAGGGAGGGTGAGGGAGGTGAGAGGGTGAGGGAGGGTGAGGAGGGTGAGTGAGGGGAGGGTGAGGGAGAGTGAGGGAGGGTGAGGAGTGGAGGTGAGGGAGGGGAGGTGAGGGAGGGTGAGGAGGTGAGGGAGGGGGTGAGGGGTGAGGGAGGGTGAGGGGGAGGGGGGTGAGGAGGTGAGGGAGGGGGGAGGGAGAGTGAGGGAGGGTGAGGGAGGGTGAGGGAGGGTGAGGGAGGGTGAGGTGAGGGTGAGGGAGGGTGAGGGAGGGTGAGGGTGAGGAGGGTGAGGGAGGAGTGAGGGAGGGTGAGGGAGGGTGAGGGAGGGTGAGGGTGAGGGAGGGTGAGGGTGAGGGAGGGTGAGGGAGGGTGAGGGAGGGTAAAGGAGGGTGAGGGAGGGTGAGGGGAAGGGTGAGGGAAGGTGAGGGAGGGTGAGGAGAGTGAGGGAGGGTGAGGGAGGGGTGAGGGAGGGTGAGGGTGAGGGGTGAGGAGGGAGGGTGAGGGTGAGGGAGGGTAGAGGGTGAGGAGGGTGAGGGTGAGGGAGGAGGTGAGGGGAGGGTGAGGGTGAGGGAGGGTGAGGGAGGGTGAGGGAGGATGAGGGAGGGTGAGGAGGTGAGGAGGGTGAGGGAGGGTGAGGGATGGAGAGGGTGAGGGAGGGTGAGGAGGGGGTGAGTGTGAGAGAGGGTGAGGGAGGGTGAGGGTGAGGGAGGGTGAGGGAGGGTGAGGGAGGATGAGGGAGGGTGAGGGAGGGTGAGGGAGGATGAGGGAGGGGGAGGGAGGGTGAGGGTGAGAGAGGGTGAGGGAGGGTGAGGGAGGGTGAGGGTGAGGGAGGGTGAGGGAGGGTGAGGGAGGGTGAGGGAGGGTGAGGGAGGGTTAGGAAGAGTGAGGGAGAGTAATCAGTGGTATGTTAGGTATGTAAGTAGGTGACCCTTACCTAAACTTGCCTCGCAGGAGGACCGTGACAGTTGAGATCGAGACACTGAAAGGTCACCAATGCCACCATACCTGTGGTCACGGGAAGTCACAATGTAGGCGCCGCAGTGACAGGATGTCACCGGTTGATGTCTTGACCATCTACCTAATACATCACAACAGAGCAATGATGTACCCCTCCAACACCTCTGTTATGTGGAGAAATTTTCTCCAA
Source organism: Cherax destructor (assembly GCA_009830355.1). Lineage (NCBI taxonomy): Eukaryota > Metazoa > Arthropoda > Malacostraca > Decapoda > Parastacidae > Cherax > Cherax destructor. The sequence continues at coordinate 8,472 of WNWK01050442.1, read as the reverse complement.
CAAGGGACGTCTTAATTAAGGGGGCTGCGACTTGTCCAGATGTTGGAACAGAGAGGGGGGTTACAGCCCCCTTAAAACTTGCCCCCTGTTAGGGAAAATTTCTCTACACATTGTGTTTTAACCCACCTACAGCAATCTAGTGTCAGCTGCCTGCCTGTGTTACAATATAATAAATATCTTTATTTTTACAAGTACACGTACAATGTATATAGACCATAGATGACATCAATGACATATAGAAAAACCCTTGTTATGCTGAGCATTTCCCGCAAATTAGGTCAACTTTGTCCCCAGGATGCGACCCACACCAGTTGAATAACACCCTGGTACCTACTTACTGCTAGGTGAACATGGACAACAGGTGTATAGAAACACGCCCAATAATAATAATAATAATAATAATAATAATAATAATAATAATAATAATAATAATAATAATATCTTTATTTACTACAAGTACATGTACAAGGTATACAGGCCTAGCTGACATCAATGACATACTACTATATAGAAAGTCCCTTGTTATGCTGAGCATTTCGGGCAGATTAGGTCAGTGTCCTAGGATGCGACTCACACCAGTCGACTAACACCCAGGTACCCATTTTACTGATCGGGAACATAGACAACTGGTGTAAAGAAACACGCCCAATGTTTCCACCCTTGCCAGGAATCGAACCCGGACCCCTCAGTGTGTGAAGCGAGAGCTTTGCCTACCAGGCCACGAGCCACTCTAAGTCTTGGAGTCTTGTATGACACTGTCGTTCTTACCACCAGCTTCACTGGTCAATGGCACTGTCCTCCACTATACCAACAGTGTCTACAGGCACTTTCCTAGTGTTCTGCAATTCTTCTGAGCTGTTGAAGCTGGAGTTGGCTGATTATGCACTGGAAGCATACAAACAAGTAACAATCATGCAAGCTAGTAACCCGGTCACTGGTAAGCCAACCCAGGTATGCTGTTATAAGCCACTG
>WNWK01050442.1:0-5000 GCA_009830355.1 Cherax destructor | reverse complement strand
GTCACTATGAGGTGTCATCCCTCACTTGTAGTGTGATTGTGATTTTGGTGTTCGTGAAAGATGGTACTTGGTGCCTGGTGATTGATTTTAGGAAGTTGAATGTTAAAATGATTCTAGATTGTTTTGTACTTCCTGTTCACCAGGCAAAGCTCTCGCTTCACACGCTGAGGGGTTCGGGTTCGATTCCCAGCAGGGATGTAAACATTAGATGCGTTTCCTTACACCCTGTTGTCCTGTTCACCTAGCAAGTAGGTACCTGGGTGTTAGTCGACGGGTGTGGGTGGCATCCTGGGAGACAAGATTGAGGACCACAATGGAAATAAGACAGTCCCTTGATGATGCACTGTCTTGGGTTATCCTGGATGGCTAATCCTCCGGGGTTAAAAATCTGAACAAAATCTTATATAGGTGATAATAAAGTTTTCTCCACCTCAGACTTGTTACAAGGGTTTTGGCAAATCCATCTCCATGAGGACAACCAATGGCCTTCTCTCTCCCTACAGTTCATTATCATTCCTTCAAAATGACATTTGAGCTGCGCTCCTCACCTATTACATTTTTTAAGCGTCATAGGTAGCGTTCTTGTGGTGCTCTTAAATGACATAATCGTTATGTTAAAAGACATTGGAACGCATCTCGAGACTATGCTTGATGTTGCCAATTTAAAGATAAATATCTCAAAATGTCAGTTGCTTAAATCAGAGATCAAGTTCTTTGGTGACGTAGTCACTCCTAGAAGGGTTACGACTGACCAAAGTACAGTGGTACCTCGGTATACGTCCTTAATTAATTCCAGAAGGCTGTTCAAGTGCCGATCTCTTCGAGTACCGAACGAATTTGTTCCCATAAGGACTTATGTAAAGTAGATTATTCTGTTTGAGACCCTCAAAATACACTTACAAAAGCACTTACAAAAATACACTTACATAATTGTTTGAGTTGGGAGGTGTACGTATACCGAGGTACCACTGTAACTGCTAGTACAAAACTTTCCTATACCAAAACCTGCTGATGTCGTAAGATCATTTATGGGCTTAACAGGATTCTACAGAGGTTTCCGGAGGCGTGGTCGTGGACCGGGCCGCAGGGGTGTTGATTCCTGGAATACCCTCCAGGCAGACTCCTCCAGGTAGGTTTTCTTGCAAATGTTTCTTCTATTGCAGCTCCTTTAACATTCCAGACATTAAATGATACGCCAACTTCTCTTGAAATTGTTTCCAGAGCTTGACCAGCCTCCTGCCTGACAACACATGTTAATGCTATTGGTACAGGTGGTGTCCTAGTGCGACAGACGGATACCAAGTTTGCTAGTTGAGTCTTAACAAGACTGAATATAATTATTCTGTATCTGAGCAAGAAGCATTAGCCATTATTTGGGCTTTTTAAAACATTTCCGTGATATCTTCTAATACCCAGGTCATGTCTTGACATGCTCCAATAATTCCCTCGTTTCGGAACTAACAGCCTACTGGACAATAAGCAAGATGGTCTCGGACAATACAAGAATTCAATCCCACCTTTGCTCACTTGCCTGGCAAGTCGGACGTGGTCCCGGATTCCTTATCACGTCACATTGGTACAGCTGTTGTTGATCGCTTATTTAGTGAAGAGGACTTTGAAAATGCTCAGTGAACAGGTCCAACATGGTGTGGTGTAATCAGATTCCTGATGAAGGAAGATCAAATTCTGTGAAACAACCAGCTTTTATCGGTGATTTTGTGATGAGAAAAGATTTTTGTACGGAGCAGCTGAGCTTGGTAACCCTAGCCAAAGATTACAGCAATTAGTTATCCCAAAGTCGCTAGTGAATCTAGCCCTGCAGCTAGTTCATTATGTACCAGGTGATGCACATCCTGGTATGGATCGTTCTGTTAAACAAGCCAGGTTGTAATATTGTTGGCCTTGTATGGTCAGGGATTACCTGAACATGTCAGTCTGTCCTACCATGAGCCAGCTCAGGACAACAGCTAAAAAAGTACCTAATGAAAGAAGCTACGGAAAGGGAGAAGCGTGATTTCATGTCTAGTTAACATTCATGTTCCTATTACTGTAAATAGATCGTCCCTTTGAATGTTCATTTAAGCAACTCAATTCACTTGGTTCCTATTGCATCTCCGTTTACTGCAGCAGGTTCTCAGACAGGTGAGTACTTAGGAGTACCTGTACCTAAATAAACCTCCAGGGTAGTGCAAAGACTGTATCCACCACAAAGGTTGATGTTGGAGACCCTAACCCCACAGCAGCGAACCATGAACCACGGGAATGCTCGGCTTGTTGGCCAATTTTCTACGTTCTACAGAGGGCAATAAGCATTTCTGAGCTTTAAGAAACATAAGAACACTGCAACAGACCTACTGACCCATGCGAGGCAGGTCCAAGTCACGTCCCACCTTAAGCTAATACCCCAACCTAGATGGCTGATCATTACACATGATACTGTGAGTTAGTAACTATTGAAGTTAAAACTGTAGAGTCAGTAGCTATAGCATTTAGAGGACGGATTTCCTGTAGACAAGGTACACGATAATGGAAGGTGACTAACACTCTGGTACCTATTTACTGCTAGGTGAAAAGGGGCTTCAGATACCTATTTATTGCTTGGTGAACGGTGGCAGCAGGTGTAAGGTGACTAACACTTAGGTACCTATTTACTGCTAGGCGAACAGGGGCAGCAGGTGTAAGGTGACTAACACTTAGGTACCTATTTACTGCTAGGCGAAAAAGGGCAACAGGTATAAGGTGATTAACACTTAGGTACCTATTTACTGCTAGGTAAACAGTGACAGCAGGTACGTATTTACTGCTAGGCGAACAAGGGCAGCAGGTGAAAGGTGACTAATACTTAGATACCTATTTACTGCTAGCTAAACAGGGGCAGCAGGTGTAAGGTGACTAACACCAGTTTACCACCACCAGTTTACCACCACCAATTCCCCACCACCAATTCCCCACCACCAGCACCACCTTCTACACCTCCACCACTCCCACCTCAAATGCTGATGCGTGTTGACCGTGTAGTTGCTGAGTCAACCACAACCACCACCTAGCTTCTACCACTGCCTCTACCACCACCAACCAGCCACCACCAACCAGCCACCACCACCACCACCAAACAGCCAAACAACTACCACAAGAATGAGGGACTGACCTCCTCATTGTGACCTCCCCACAGCTTGTACTGTCACCGTGCGACCTGTGTACAGGACAGAAGACGCCTGCTGTGTATGTTCTCGCGACCCATCAATGCAACTGTAAACAGGATATCCACGGCTGTCTAGTGGACTCTCGCAGGGTATTCCTGTCAAGATACCTTGCTATTTAGAGCTTGGCTCTAGACGTAGGCTATCCAGAGCTTGGCTCTAAACGTTGGCTGTCTAGGGATTGGCTCTAGACGTAGACTATCTAGAGCTTAGCTCTAAACGTTGGCTGTCTAGGGATTGGCTCTAGACGTAGACTATCTAGAGCTTAGCTCTAAACGTAGACTATCCAGATCTTGGCTCCAGACGTAGACTATCTAGAGCTTAGCTCTAAACGTTGGCTGTCTAGGGATTGGCTCTAGACGTAGACTATCTAGAGCTTGGCTCTAAACGTAGACTATCCAGATCTTGGCTCTAGACGTAGACTATCTAGAGCTTTGCTCTAGACGTAGGCTATCTAGAGCTTGGCTCTGGACATAGGCTTTCTAGAGATTAACTCTAAACGTAGACTATCTAGAGCTTGGCTCTAGACGTAAGCTATCTAGAGCTTGGCTCTAGACGTAGGCTATCTAGAGCTTGGCTCTAAACGTAGACTATTTAAAGCTTGGCTCTAGACGTAGACTATCTAGAGCTTGGCTCTAGACATAGGCTTTCTAGATATTGGCTCTAAACGTAGACTATTTAAAGCTTGGCTCTAGACGTATACTATCTAGATCTTGGCTCTAGACGTAGGCTATCTAGAGCTTGGCTCTAGACGTAGGCTATCTAGAGCTTGGCTCTAAGTGTAGACTATCTAGAGCTTGGCTCTAGAAGTAGGCTATCTAGAGCTTGGCTCTAGACGTAGGCTATCTAGAGCTTGGCTCTAAACGTAGACTATCTAGAGCTCGGCTATAGACGTAGGCTATCTAGAGCTTGGCTCTAGACGTAGACTATCTAGAGCTTGGCTCTAGACATAGGTTTTCTAGAGATTGGCTCTAGACTTAGACTATCTAGATAGCCTAGACGTAGACTATCTAGATAGCCTAGACGTAGGCTATCTAGAGCTTGGCTCTAGACGTAGGCTATTTACAGCTTGGCTCTAGACGTAGGCTATCTAGAGCTTGGCTCTAGACGTAGACTATCTAGAGCTTGACTCTAGACGTAGGCTATCTAGAGCTTGGCTGTAGAAAACTCTACGTCGCTAGTTATCTAGTCACTGTCACAGCCTGGGTACGTGGTGGCTACACTGCCTGGCACAGTAATCTACCCTTTGCTGGGGTATTGCGACTTTGTTTACCAACCCAAAGGTACCAGAGTACTGTCACACATCGTTGTAAGTATCCTGCATAGCCCACCAGTGCTATAATGATCGTATGTGTGATATGTGTCATCCCACAGTAAGGAGTGTAAATACGTGGGAGTGATTTCTTTCTGTCAAGAAGAGGGTGGAGAGATTCTGGTTAAGTTTAGTGTGGGAGGGAGGCGTGTGCAATGTGTGTTAAGTTTAGTGTGGGAGGGAGGCGTGTGTAATGTGTGTTAAGTTTAGTGTGGGAGGGAGGCGTGTGCAATGTGTGTTAAGTTTAGTGTGGGAGGGAGGCGTGTGCAATGTGTGTTAAGTTTAGTGTGGAGGAGGCGTGTGCAATGTGTTTAAGTTTAGTGGGGAGGGAGGCGTGTGTAATGTGTGTTGTTTATGTGGAGGGAGGCGTGTGAATGTGTGTTAAGTTTAGTGTGGAGGGAGGCGTGTGAATGTGTGTTAAGTTTAGTGTGGGAGGGAGGTGTAATGTGTGTTAAGTTTAGTGTGGGAGGGAGGCGTGTGCAATGTGT
>WNWK01050441.1:0-12834 GCA_009830355.1 Cherax destructor | reverse complement strand
TTACTAACACTGTTTTTTAAAATAAACTATGGTAATGAAAATCAAATAAAAATTTTAAAAAGCTGTACTTGCCTAATAACTCCTTTTTAGTACAAAATCAGATTATATTTATTTGTACATAATGAATACGAAAAAGCTTCACTATGTTCCTTGTTTATCTCTGGTAAGAGCAGCACCTGACAACAATGCAATCTGACATCGCTCTGTACACCTTTTTCTGCTTTTTTGTACATTGCATTGCTTTTTCAGAGCTTACCGAGTGTGCAGTGCGTTTCATGTAAATTAGGAAAATTTTTGATAATGCTACAAAACTCATTACCCTAATGATTTTGTGGGGCGGTTTTCTGGCAGTTAGGAAAACTAGTCATAGCACAGAACCTAAGATAACTCCTCTGATTAAGAATGTCGGTTCTTCCAAACAATGAGTTTATCTGTCCTGCCAAATGCCCCAAAAAGATTCCACTGCAAGTAGTTTTTTTTAAGTCATGGAGGGTTAAAAAGTTTTTTTTATAAAATTCACCTCAACATTGTTTTGGGAGTATTTGTATTTGTGTAATGGTTGCAACTTATCTTTGGTGAGACACACTGGCAACCCTCTAGATGTTAGGTTAAAAAACCCTTTATTAATAAAAACAGCTTGGAACCCAAATGCAATATTAAATCACTGAGTTTGGAAAAGCCCGGGAAATTGGTAAAACCAAGTCCTGGTTTGTTGTACCTCATACGGGAAAAAATATTTTAAATTTGGACTTATTACATCGGGGAAATTGGGCCTTTTTTTTCTCTTCTTTTTGACCAGTGTCTGCTCAAGCTTGGGTGGGGATAGTATCTATGGATTCTCTCTTTTGGAATAAAGTATGATCGGGGGGCCCTAACTCGTTTCTTAATATTACAAAATTTTTCCCAAGACAATTGCCTGATATATCTATATTTGATTTAAATTTTTACATCTACCAATTTTTGATAATTGTCATTGTCGCTAACGTTATGTTTGCTAGGTCGTTACTATTGTCGTTACTACATTTTAGCAGTGCTTGTGGACTAGCTTGCCTGCTGCTCTACCATTCCCGCTTCCATCTTCTGGCACTTGGGCACTGGTCTGCTCCGGCACAACTGATCTCGCCCTGGCATCACCTCCCTCATTCGAGCTATAGAATCCTTTCCCCTGCTTGACTCTTTCTACTCATTTCTGCAACATTGTGGTTCCCTGATGTGATGTATACATCGCTGTTGATTAGTCAGATTGAACCTGCAATGTTTTGGCCTGCCTCCTGAGAAAGCTGCCAATCCAGGATGTTTGTAGTCCACTGAGCCAACAATTAAAATATTAGGTACCCAGTAACACTGGGCATGTCACTCCTGATGAGCACATGCGTGGCTGTGGAAGCATTGACCACTTCATTCTCCTCCCATTTTGGAATATTAAGTCTCACGAGGAGAACATATATTAATGGATCCACGTGAAAGAAGTGGTTTGAAGCAAATAATACTGGCGACTAGCAGGAATCGTACCACTGATATTTTAGCACGTCTGGGAAGCTCCCAAAATCACGACTAGGAGCTTCAGAATTTTAAGACTTTATCAGTTCAAGGGATGTGTAGGGTCTGGTGTAAGATGGTAAGCCATCTTCAACTCTTACAGATCTATCCGCTACCTTCCTCACTCACACACAGCTCGTAGAGTATCAGAGGTGCTGGTGCAGAGAGTTTGTAGGGTTAAATGTCTGATATCTGAGGGCCAGTGTTCTGCCATATGAGGCCCCTTAACCTTCAAAGCTCTGCTCAGGTTTCAGCCACATCTGGCACTCGGGCCAGAAGGGTCAAAAGCTCCTCCCCTCGAGCATTTGCTACGACCACCAAGATCTGTGCATCATAAGGTCTATACCAGCTTCCTACACCGTGCAACCCTTCACAGCCCGAGCCACAGGACTCAGAAGGCTGAAATACCGATGCCTGGGAGGCCCACTAGCTGGAGGGAAAACTCCACAATCAAGTCTCTGCGGCACCAATTTTTCCTGAAAGCTGGGTAACTGGCCATTACGAATTTCACGAATGATGATCGAAAATACACCGCAGTTTTGCAATAGTAGTATATCAAAAACATTACAGAAGATCATGTCTTTAATCGACGGTCTGCACAGACAAACACACAGATTGGAAAGTACACACCTACACAAATTTATATGCTCCTCTTGCCAGTATTATATTAACATGGAGGAAAATTAATCTACAAAATAAGAAACAATGTATGCTACGAACGAGTCATGTGTGGAAGCCTTGTTTTTCTAAACAGGATTATTGGGAAACATCCTGCAGGGAGCCCCAGGTCGTTGTCCAGTGAATATGCAGAAAAATATATTCACAGCCTTTGTTTTGGTTACAGTAAAGCAACCAGTTTGTCAGTAATAAAATAACTGCTATATATTACAATATTTATTATTTACGGATCTGTAATTCATTAGCTATTCCAGGAAGGGTTACTTATACTTATTTGAATATATTTTTTCTTATAAGATTTTTGGAGTGATAATTTAAAATGTCTGTCTTCCTTATCAGCATCAAACTCTTCAACGCTGGTCTGTCGGACGCAAATGGAAAAGTTCACACTTTTGGGGTTTGTGTAGGCACCCAATTTCATAGTCCTTTAAAAAATTTGGGTATGGTAGACATTGCATATTCTCTGTACCAACTCTCAACACCTTACCATTTGATCTGACATACCTGTAACCTGACTCAGCACAGTGTATCAGTGTTCATTCCAGAGAGAGAGAGAGAGAGAGAGAGAGAGAGAGAGAGAGAGAGAGAGAGATAGCAATGCCTTCTCACCATTTACAGCACCTTTCCACCCTGTCACCCAACACATTCCCAGGACAAGAGAAAGGAGAGTAAAACAGAGCAGAGAAGAGCGTGCTGAAAAGTTGGGAGGAGCACAAACCCGGGTTTAATACCCACAACCCCTACCCAAGCATGTTCCTGCATGCCAGGAGGCAAGAGATCCTGCATGCCAGGGAGGCAAGAGATCCCTGCATGCCAGGAGGCAAGATGCGCTGTCGACAAATTACTGTCAGCACTGCCCTTAAACAGTCCACTTAACCAAGAAAATTTTACTGAACACCTGGCATACGCCACATGAACATAGATGAGGCTCAACATGCCTTCCGATTTCCTTGGTACATTATTAATGTTAGTGTTCTTCTGAATAATGTCACGTAATTTCTTAATCTCAATCGCTTTACTTCCTCTGCTAAATTACCAAACACCCACACACCTTTCAATACGAACACCCACATAAAATTTGTATATAAAGAGTAACTTACAGTTGGTTTCAGTCCATCATGTTAACTTGCTTTTTGTTTCCTTCAATTTTACAATATAAGGCAACGAAATCTAGACTAGTAGCCATAATAAACAATCTCGGGAATGTATTTTAAAGGATCTTCACCTGACTTCACAGAAGAATACAATAATGCTTTTGCATATAAAGAATTATCACAATATGTTCCTAATAATTTATATTTAAAGGTATAATTTTTCCCATGAATACTTCTCAGCAACTGGTATGCTAATATAACTAAAAGGAGAATTGATGCTGGTCTGTTGTACCAAGAATTGAACCACTTTCCTAAAATAGAACTTGGTAGCTTATTTCCCAAATGTATAGAATTCCTATGGATTTACACTTCCCATGAATATAATAATGAACGGAGGCACAGTTGTAAACTCTAAGAGGGTTGAGGATATTGCAGTCTGAAGGGTCATCCCCAACTGCTGCTGCACATCTCGTAAGACATCAATAAAATGACCTGAATGCGTGTTTCCTTGGTCATCCCCACCTCGGAGGGTGACTTATGGAGTTAAAGAAATGAGCTGAAAATAACAAAAATCGTTGGTAACCCATCACACCACTATGGTTAAGACAGAGCTCGACCTGAGAGGGAGTCCAGGGTCAGGTCCTCATGTCCGGTCCAGTGGAGTGCTATTGGAAGTCCTAAGAGGACGGTACACAGTGCTGGTTATCTCTTGAGTTATAACTGAAGGCACAGGTGATGATTTTAAAGTAGGTATCAGAGCTGCAGCACCAAAGTGCTTGAGGGAGGAGGCAAATGGGTAATGTTATTGATGTCCTGGGATGGAGGCAGGAGGATAGGGTAATTTAGGAGGTGATGTCTGAAACCAGCAAGGTGGTGATTCCTGGAAATGCAATGATAAGCCATGGACGCTCCAGTCGTGGATGGATGCCCCAGTCTTGGTGCAATGCAGATCTCACTGATGAAAGATTGTGTGAAGGCTCCAGGTCCTGTGGTGGGTCAGTAACACTGATGGAGGTGGAGTATGGTCACACCACGTGGTCAGTAACACTGATGGAGGTGAGTGAGGGTCACCACGTGGTCAGCAATGATGGATGTGAGTGAGGTCACCTCCCACGGGTCAGTAACACTGATGGAGTGTGAGGTGAGGCTCATCACGGTCAGTAACACTGGATGGGAGGTGGAATGAGGACGCACACGTGGGTCTGAGAGCACCGGGAGGTGAGTGGAAAGGCCTGCAGCCACACGTGAAAGCAGCGTCAGTCCCAGGTGGTGACCATTCAATTGAGAGGTGAAGGATGCTGCATGCCCCGTCAAGGAGGGCTGAAACCTTGATGGTGGGGGGTAAGACATTTAACCAAGCAATTGAAACTACCCTTTTTCCTTTTGGATCAAACATGAACGCCCTTTATCCTTCAGGCGCTGATATCTATTTTATCTCAAAATATTTTAAAAAAAATTTTAATAAAAATAATTTTTAATAAAAACAATAATAATAATAATGAAATATATATATTAGATTTAATAAATTAAAAAATTTTTATTTTCTTAATTATAATTTATATTTTAATTTTATTATTAGCAATGAAAATTTTATAAGCAAAGAAGTAAAAATCAAGGAGACAAAGGAAGCAAACTTTTTCACAGTTCCCCCCACTGGGGGGAAACATATTTATTATAAAATCTTCGCTTTGGATTTATATTTATAAAGTCGCCGTCCTCCTTCTTCCTTAGTGTGTGTGTGTGAATGAGAGAGAGAGAGAGAGAGAGAGAGAGAAGAGAAAGAAGAGAGAAAGAGAGAGAGAGAGAAGAGAGAGAGAGAGAGAGAGAGAAAGAGAGAGAGAGAGAGAGAGAAAGAGAGAGAGAGAGAGAGAGAGAGAGAGAGAGACAGACAGACAGAGAGACAGAGGGGTAGGGGAGGGAAAAGAGTAAAATCAAAACCACAAATCAATGTTTTACTTTTGTCTCAAACCCCTTTTCCCCCGTCTTAAATCAGAGTAAACTGGAACGTTATTTTAGGAGGGGAAGAAGATGGTGAGGGGGCAAGAAGATGGGGGGTGTCCAGAAGATGGTGAGTGTTGCAGAGTGGTAGAATAACCAGGAAGCTGCAACGAGATTAATGAAAGTGCAAGGAAAAAAATCATGAGAAAAAGGGGAAAAATTTTGGAAGAGGATTTAGTGATATGATTTAATTTTGAGAGTGAAATTACATCAATAAAATATTATACGACTTACTTTATTTATGGAAAAGCCAAGACGAATGAAGAAAATTTAAAAAAAGATTTTTTGATTTGGGAAATTTATCATGTTGAGAGGATTAATGAAAGGGACGATTTATGATTTTTAGCGACATAAGATTGACCTGATGATTGAACATTAAAGGAACCTGATATTTGGATTTTTTTTTGGACGACGGGTGATTGGAAGGACAGGCGGACGATTTGAAGATATTGATGACGGAGGGCGGAAGGACATAAGTGATGATCGATGCGGAAGGGTATAGGGATGAGCAGGGATTTGAATGATGTAGATGACGGGGGATGAAGGAGGTGGGTGACGGAGGATTAGGAGAGGATGACGGAGAGGAAAGAAGATGATGACGGAAAAGGAAAGAAAGAAAGTGAGACAGAGAAGACAGGTGAGACGAGATGAGAATGATGAGAGATTTAAACAGATGACGGATGACGGGAAGGGAAAGATGACGGAGATTGAAGGAGCAGGTGATGACGGAGGATTTAGGAGCAAGAGACGGAGATTGAAGGAGCAGGTGATGACGGAGAGGAAGGAAGGGAGACGGAGGATTGGAAGAGCAGGTTTATGACGGGGGATGGAAGGAGCAGGTGATGCCCGGGGATGGAAGGAGCAGGGAACGGAGTGAGAGCATTGATGACGAGGATGAGGAGCGATATTTTTTTATTTAAAGACAAAATACAATGAAGGAAACATATAGAGATTTTTAACATTTATTTTGAGGAAAAGCATTTTTTTTACGATTTGGAGACATTTATAGAGATTAAAGAGCAAGATGACGGAATGAAGGATTTGATAAATAAGAAGGTGATGACGGAGGATTTTGGGAAAGGGAAATTTATGACAATTTTTAAAGGGGCAGGTGAGACGGAGGATTGGGAGGGAAAAGTGATGACGGAGGATGAAGACAAGTGATATGATAATTAAGGGAGATTGACGGGGGATGAAGGGAAATTTATGACCGAGGATGGAAGGACAGGTGGGTGACGGAGGATGGAAGGAGAATTGATGACGGAGGGGAAGAGCAATTGATGACGGAGGATGAAAAGGGGCAGGGATGACGGAGGATGGGAAAGGGGAGGGGATGACCCCAGGATGGAAGGAGCAGGTGATGACGGAGGATGGAAGGAGCAGGTGATGACGGAGGATGGAAGGAGCAGGTGATGACGGAGGATGGAAGGAGCATTTAATCAAAGTGGCCCTTCAATGGAAGGATTGAATGACAACCAATGATTGCAATTATAGATTCCAGAAACTATGAAAGTATCCTATTGTATAGATCATTAACGACTTGTAAATGATATCTACCTAAATATGCTCATGTTAATATTTTAAGGGCATAACTCTGCCTTTGTTTATCATCCGCTCTTCATCTACGTCCACTAGAGGGACATGAGTTGCACAAAATAGGCCATTACTGTCCACTGATGGACACGAGGTGCACAAAAACAGGTAGGGCTCTTGGCCTGGGTCCCCTAATTTCCTTGGGCCCTCCAAACCCACATCCCCTCCCACTGTGATGAAAATCATCAGTTATTCATCTTATTCCTGAGTACAACTCACCGCCTATATATGATATGGGGTCAATGGATCCATAAGAGGCATATTACAATGACCTCTGAGATCATATGATCAGCCGAGCAAGTGGGAACAGGGCAACGCCCTTACTGAATAACTCCAGAAAAACAAAGCCGGATAAACACCCAAAGGATATGTGGAAGGTTCTCAAGAGTGCTTAAGGTAATTACCTCATGACTAGTAGAAATAATAGTTTTAAAAGCTATATGGTCAATATATTCAGAGAGAGGCCTAGATATTGTGGGATTAGAATAAACTAAGGTACTGATATAACAAATAAGGAACAGGAACATGGAGAGTAAAGAAATCCATAGAGAGAGAGAGAGAGAGAGAGAGAGAGATGGAGAGAGAGAGAGAGAGAGAGAGAGAGGAGGAGAGAGAGAGAGAGCAGAGTGGAGAGAGAGAGAGGGAGAAGAGGGAGAGAGAGGAGAAGAGAGGGAGAAGAGGGAGAAAGAGAGGAGAGAGAGGAGAGAGAGAGGAGAAGAGAGGGAGAAGAGGGGAGAAGAGAGGAGAGAGAAGGAGAGAGAGGGAAGAGGGGGAGAGAGAAGATGAGAGAAAAGGATATATCAGCAAATTTATATCAAATAGGTAAAGAAACGTTTTCTAGTAAGTGTTTACCTAGTGTAAAAATGTTAAATACTTGAATTGGTTAATAAAAACTATTTGGTTCTAATTCAAGCAAGAGTAGCATGCAAGGAGGATGAGAAGATGAGAGGAGAGAGAGGAGAAAAAAAAAAAAAAAAAAAAAAAAAGAAAAGGAAAAAGAGAGGAAGAAGAGAGGAGAAGAGAAGAAAAAAAATATATATAAAAAAATTATATAATATATATATTATATAATAATAAGAAAGGGGAATAAGAGAAAAAAATTTTCACCAAGAATGGAAAAAACGTTTTTTTAATTTTTTCCAGATTGTGATTAAAAATGTTAAATTCCTCCTTTTGGGTTTAAAGGAAAAACATTTGGTTTCTAACCCAAGAAGAGAGCACGGCGAGGAGCAGAAGATGCTCTAGATCCAGCAGTACTTGAAGCCAGCAGTGAAACCAGCAGTGAAGCCAGCAGTGAAGCCAGCAGTGAAGCCAGCAGTGGGCTAAGCCAGCAGTGAAACCACTGACTCTACTGATCAATGTCCCTGGACATTTTGATATAAGCCATTTCCCAAATAATGCACCACGTCGACTCGTTCAAAAAATTATCCTTCAGATCCATAGTACACAAACTCGATCATTTAAAAATAGCAGGAATGATCTGAATTCTTAGCTGGATTATTCATTTGTGCAGGTTTCAGTTTATTTATGCCTGTCGCCCCTCAGTTAGGAGAACTGGGGTCATAGTGCTACTGTTTTCACTTAGAAAGTATACGTGGAGTATACCTGGAGGGTGTTCCAGAGTTCAACCCCCCCGCGGCTTTGTTCATGATCAGGACTCACGGTAGATCAGGGCCTGATCAACCAGGCTGTTACTGCCTGCCTCCCGCAGTCCAACATACGAACTATAGCCCGGCTGGTCATGTAATGGTTTATGTATCTGTTCACCTCCCCTCTAAAGACAACCCAATAGAAGTTTCACTTATAATCAACACATTAAAAACAAGGCAGGTGACCTAAATAACTTACCACCTTTTATATACAAAAAGCTCTCAAGCTCTCTCACCAATTATTGCTACACCTTTAACAAATCCATCGAATCCTCTACCTTCCCATCAATACTAATATGAGGGTCACCCCATACATAAAGGATGGGGTGACCTGAATAACTACAGGCCGATATCTAACTTAACCCTTCTTTCCAAAATCTTTGAAAAATTAATTCATAGACAGATATATTCCTACCTCACCTTCCACAACGTACTCAACCACTGTCAATTTGGATTCAGGCCTAATAAAAGTACAAATGATGCCATTATGCACATGCTAGAAATAATTTACACCGCTCTTGAGAAAAAAGAAATCCCAATGGGAATCTTCATTGATTTACGTAAAGCTTTTGATACAGTTGACCATGATGTGTTACACCTAAAATTATCACGCCATGGTATAAGAGGGCACTCCCTCAACTACCTAAAATCATACCTTACCTGAAGTTTACCTGGAGAGAATTCCAGGGGTCAACGCCCCTGCGGCCCGGACTGTGACCAGGCCTCATGTTGGACCAGAGCTTGATCAACCAGGCTGTTACTGCTGGCCGCACGCAGTCCAACGTACGAACCACAGCCTGGCTGGTCAGGTACCGACTTTAGGTGCCTGTCCAGTGCCAGCTTGAAGACAGCCAGGGGTTTGTTGGTAATCCTCCTGATGTATGCTGGGAGGCAGTTGAACAATCTTGGGCCCCTGACACTTATTGTGTTGTCCCTCAACGTGCTAATGGCACCCCTGCTTTTCATTGGAGGGATGTTACATCACCTGCCGAGTCTTTTGCTTCAGGAGTGACTCGTGTGCAAGTTTGGTACTAATCCCTCGAGAATTTTCCACGTGTATATAATAATGTATCGCTCCCGCCTGCGTTCTAGAGAGTACAGGTTTAGGAACTTCAAGCGTTCCCAGTAACTGAGGTGGTTTATCGCAGTTATGCGTGTCGTGAAGGTTCTCTGCACATTCTTAGCAACAGAAACCAATATGTGTACACAAATGGAGCTAGCTCTACCGCGCAAACTATTACAGTAGGTGTCCCACAGGGAAGTGTTCTTGGCCCATTTCGCTTTCTCATTTACATTAACGACCTACCAAATGCATCTCAACTACTCAAACCCATACTATTTGCAGATGACACTACATACGTTATCTCTCACCCAAGCCCAGACACACTAGCTAACTCTGTAAATACTGAATTGCAGAAAATATCTACCTGGATGATGACTAACAAACTTACTCTCAATATTGATAAAACTTATTTCATTCAGTTTGGGAACAGAGCTACAAACGGACCACTTAACATAATGATAAACGGGTCCCCTATCACAAAACTCACAGAGGGAAAATTCTTAGGAATCCATCTTGACAGTGGCCTCAAGTTTCAAGCACATATACAACAAATTTCCAAGAAAGTCTCAAAGACCGTGGGAATACTATCCAAGATACGGTACTATGTTCCACAACCAGCTCTCCTTACCCTATATCACTCACTCATTTACCCCTACCTTACCTATGGAATCTACGCATGGGGCTCTACATCAATAACTCATCTCAAACCACTAATAACACAACAAAAGGCAGCAGTTAGAATAATAACACATTCACACTCCAGACAACATACTCCACCAATATTCAAAAATCTAAACTTACTCACCATACAAGACATCCATTTTTTTACTGTGCCTATTACATACATAGAAAACACTATGCAAATATTAACCCACCACTCAAACTTCTCCTTACCAATTTTAACAGGACACATGACCATAACACTAGACACAGATCACTCCTCGATGTTCCCCGTGTCCATCTAACACTATGTAAAAACTCAATGCATATAAAAGGCCCGAAAATTTGGAATTCATTACCTGTGATTTCCAAAGAAACCCTGCCTGTACCCCAATTCAAAACGATGCTAAAAACCCACCTTCTCACACAAACCTAAATGCACAATATCAAACATTCCCAAAAAAGTAGAATAATCACTTAAATGTAAAAACCTGATTAATAACTTAAATGTAAAAACCTGTTATGAATAATACATACTGAGCTAACTGTTTCTATAACATTTACATTATAATGACCATATAAACTGTAATTGCAATGCAACTAATTGTTTTAAATTGTTATCTCACTCAATTAATTGCATTGCTACAATTAATAAATTATTATGTTCAACTTATATTCAAATTTTACAACTTAGATACACAATTATACTTATTTTATAAATAATCAACCATAATTTTTTACCATGTAGTCTACTATTAATTAATCTTAAGAATGCCCACAATGCACAGCATATTAGGGGCTTTTGGCATGTACACCTCATTTATACCTATGTATCACTGTATCATGTCTACCTAACTATGTATCATTGTATCATGTCTAAATAAACTATTATTATTATTATTATTATTATTATTATTATTATTATTATTATTATTATTATTATTATTATTATTATTATTATTATTATTATTATTATTATTATTATTATATAGTTAATCAAATTTATTCAGAGGAAGGAAAGGGTAGCTCCAATTTCATGGATCAGGACCTTTCGCCAGCATCAAGGCACTCCTTAAAAAGAGAATGGAATTTCTAACAATCCTAAGATTCGTAAATATGGTTATGTGGTTGTCGTACTGTGATGTTGGGTGGTTATGTGGTTGTCGTACTGCGATGTTGGGTGGTTATGTGGTTGTCGTACTGCGATGTTGGGTGGTTATGTGGTTGTCGTACTGTGATGTTGGGTGGTTATGTGGTTGTCGTACTGTGATGTTGGGTGGTTATGTGGTTGTCATACTGTGATGTTGGGTGGTTATGTGGTTGTCGTACTGTGATGTTGGGTGGTTATGTGGTTGTCGTACTGTGATGTTGGGTGGTTATGTGGTTGTTGTACTGTGATGTTGGGTGGTTATGTGGTTGTCGTACTGTGATGTTGGGTGGTTATGTGGTTGTCGTACTGTGATGTTGGGTGGTTATGTGGTTGTTGTACTGCGATGTTGGGTGGTTATGTGGTTGTCGTACTGCGATGTTGGGTGGTTATGTGGTTGTCGTACTACTAATGTAGGTTCAGTGGTATATCATCTCCGGCTAAAAATTTAGTTGAGTGCGGGTGGAGTCACGTCGAGTCCCTTCCGGTGAGTCACGTCGAGTCCCTTTCGGTGAGTCACGTCGAGTCCCTTCCGGTGAGTCACGTCGAGTCCCTTCCGGTGAGTCACGTCGAGTCTCTTCCGGTGAGTCACGTCGAGTCCCTTCCGGTGAGTCACGTCGAGTGCCTTCCGGTGAGTCACGTCGAGTGCCTTCCGGTGAGTCACGCCGAGTGCCTTCCGGTGAGTCACGCCGAGTACCTTCCGGTGAGTCACGCCGAGTACCTTCCGGTGAGTCACGTCGAGTCCCTTCCGGTGAGTCACGTCGAGTCCCTTCCGGTGAGTCACGTCGAGTCCCTTCCGGTGAGTCACGTCGAGTCCCTTCCGGTGAGTCACGTCGAGTCCCTTTCGGTGAGTCACGTCGAGTCCTTCCGGTGAGTCACGTCGAGTCCTTCCGGTGAGTCACGCCGAGTCCCTTCCGGTGAGTCACGCCGAGTACCTTCCGGTGAGTCACGTCGAGTCTCTTCCGGTGAGTCACGTCGAGTCCCTTCCGGTGAGTCACGTCGAGTCCTTCCGGTGAGTCACGTCGAGCCTTCCGGTGAGTCACGCCGAGTCCTTCCGGTGAGTCACGCCGAGTCCCTTCCGGTGAGTCACGCCGAGTCCTTCCGGTGAGTCACGTCGAGTCCCTTCCGGTGAGTCACGTCGAGTCCCTTCCGGTGAGTCACGTCGAGTGCCCTTCCGGTGAGTCACGTCGAGTCCCTTCCGGTGAGTCACGCCGAGTCCTTCCGGTGAGTCACGCCGAGTCCTTCCGGTGAGTCACGCCGAGTCCTTCCGGTGAGTCACGCCGAGTACCTTCCGGTGAGTCACGCCGAGTACCTTCCGGTGAGTCACGCCGAGTCCCTTCCGGTGAGTCACGTCGAGTCCCTTCCGGTGAGTCACGCCGAGTCCCTTCTTGTTATGTCAACTCAACCCTATTT
>WNWK01050440.1:0-12835 GCA_009830355.1 Cherax destructor | reverse complement strand
CCACTCCACACACACCCCCCCCACTCTCTCACACACAAAACCCCCACTCACACACACAAACCCCAACCCCACACACACAAAACCCCCCACTTCACACACACAAAACCCCCATTCACACACAAAACCCCCATCTCACACACACAAAAACCCCCACCCCACACACACACAACCCCCCCTCACACACACACAACCCCCCCACACACACAACCCCCACCCCACACACACAACCCCACCCCACACACACAAACCCCCACTCTCACACATATGGGCGCCTAGCTAACCTAAGAACACATTCCGACATTTTAAAAAAGAATCGTTCAGACCCTTCACTGTGTCTGGCCCATACTGGAGTATTCAGCACCATTTTGGGAAACCCCAATTAGCCAAGCAAAAGAAACTAGAGAAAGTCAAAGGTTTGAAACAAGACTAGCCCCGGAGCTAAGGGGTATGGCCTACGAGGAGAGGTTAAGGGAAATAGACCTGACGACACGGGAGGACAGGAGAGATAGGGGTACATGATAACGACATATAAAATACGAGAGGAATTGACAAGGTGGACAGAGACAGAATGTTCCAAAAGGGGGACACAGAAACAAGGGGTCACAATTGGAAGTTGAAGACTGGATGATTAGAGATGTTAGAAAGTGGAGTTGTCGGGAAAGTAGAATAGTCGGGAAAATTAGTTAGTGGAGGAGGTACCATAGCTTTAAGAAGAGGTAATATAAATTTCGGGAGAAGGGAGGGGTTCACCTAGTGGGACCAGTGAAGATGTGGGGCCAGGAGCAACGCCCTTGCAACCACAGTTAGGTGAGTACACTCAATCCCCACATAAAATGCTTTTTGCTGGGCTGAAATGCATTTAAGCATTCGTATAATGTTACAACAATTTCTCCTGTATGACCCTGGTGGGTTTTTGCGCTTAATTTGATAATAATAATGTGAACAATTTATCCTGAGATTTTAAGTTTGTTTTCGTTGTCTCCCAATTGAACTTGGCTGTGGGTATTTTCCCGTATTTGTTTAAACATTTAAAGATCTTAAAATAATTAATAAATTTCATATCTATGCATAAATACACTCTTCGGGAGGTGTCTTAAGTTCTATATCTGTTAGGGGGGAACTGAACCCCCGTCTTGGGGGTTCAGTTATTCTTGACAGTATATGCATTAATGACCTCTCTGTAGTCGATATTTTTTTTTAAAATTCGAATATAGTTCTTCAATATATTTGGCATTACTATGAATGTACGCACCTAATAATTAGGTTACGATTGCAGAAACGTTGGGGTTTTATTCGACAGAAATCTGAGCCTAAAATTTTTTTTAAAAGATGAAATTTCCCCCCCCTTTCCCCTAGTAGTTACCTTGTTGAAGTTGACAGTTATTGTATTCAAAGAATTTGATAGCCCTTTCCCTTTTGGGGTCAAACCTGAATTTAATTTTCCCCTTTCCCCCCCCGAAAGGACCCCTAGGGTTCAATGCTTCCCCATAAAATTTTTTAATGAGGGGAAAAGAGGGGGGGGGGGGCCTTGGTGCTGGTGAAGGTATCTGGATCCAAAAAGGGGACTCGCTACCCTTTTGGGGCAGTCCTGATTATTACCTATTTGCTGTATAACCCTTATGGGTTTACCGTTTCTCTGAATATAAATAATCATTTGTCACCCTTGGATAACACAGTTTCTCAGAACTCTTTTTTTTTCGAGTTGATTTTTTGGGCATCTAAAAAATTTAAATTTCAACCCCCGTGAAACTGAGGATCCAATTTTAAAAAGTGGTTCCCGGGACTCTGGCTGTCAGGTGGAACATAGCCAGAGCTGTCAGGTGGAACATGCCAGGGGCTGTCAGGTGGAAAAACCAGAGCTGTCAGGGGGGAACATAGGCTCTGGCTGTCAGGTGGGGAAAAGCCGAGCTGTCAGGGGAACATAGCCAGAGCTGTTTAAAAGGGGAACATACCCGAGCTGTGGTGCAACATGGGGCTGTCAGGTGGGGAAAAAGCCAGAGCGCCCGGTGGAACAAGCCGAGCTGTCAGGTGCAACATAGCCAGAGCTGTCAGGTGGGGAAAAAAGCCAGAGCTGTCAGGTGCAACATAGCCAGAGCTGTCAGGGGGAACATAGCCAGAGCTGTCAGGTGGAACATAGCCAGAGCTGTCAGGTGGAACATAGCCAGAGCTGTCAGGTGGGAAAATAGCCAGAGCTGTCAGGGGGAAACAAGCCAGAGCTGTCAGGGGGAAAATAGCCAGGCTGTCAGATGGAACATAGTGAGGCTCTGGCTGCAGGGAAAATAATGAGGCTCTGGCTGTCAGGTGGAACATAATGAGGCTCTGGCTGTCAGGTGGAAAAATAGCCAGAGCTGTCAGGTGGGGAAAAAGCCAGGCTGTCAGGTGGAACATAGCCAGAGCTGTCAGGTGGAAAAATTTTCCCCCCGCTGTCAGGTGGAACATACCCAGAGCTGCGGGGAAAATAGCCAGAGATGTCAGGTGGAACATAGCCAGAGCTGTCAGGTGGAACATAGCCAGAGCTGTCAGGGGGAACATAGCCAGAGCTGTCAGGTGGAACATACCCAGAGCTGTCAGGGGGAAAAAAGCCAGAGCTGTCAGGTGGAACAAGGGGAGGCTCTGGCTGTCAGGTGGAACATAGTACTTGGCTGAGGGGGGAACATAATGAGGCTCTGGGTGTCAGGTGGAACATAGTGAGGCTCTGGGTGTCAGGTGGAACAAGTGAGGCTCTGGCTGTCAGGTGGAACAAAATGAGGCTCTGGGTGTCAGGTGGAACATAATGAGGTCTGGCTGTCAGGGGGAACATAGTGAGGCTCTGGTTCAGGTGGAACATAGTATTCTGGGGTGTCAGGTGGAACATAGTGAGGCTCTGGCTGTCAGGTGGAACATAGTGAGGTTCTTCCACGTGAGTACCATTCATGGGGATGCTGCACCCAAAAAACCCCAAAAAACGATTTGGTATACTAATTCACATTTCAAAAAACCCCAAAAAATAGATATTAAATTTTATTATTTCCTGTGATCAAAGTTGTTAGGTTCCCATTCCCCTTTTAAAAGGGCGCGCCTTGTTAACGGTGACAGCCGTATTACCCCCCTGGGTTTAGTGCTTAGTTTGATTATAATAATTGATAATGGTGAAGTTCTCTTTTTGTCAAATTTAGAGGACAATGTGAGGCTCAGGCCCCCAAGGAGATTAATTAATACAAGTGGGGGGGTCTTGATCTAAGGAATTGTGTGTCTCACCTTTGGGGCAACCGCATTGACCCCTTTTACTATATAACGCCCCCCCAAAGGGGGGGTTCCTTGGGTGTCAGTGAAAACGCTTGATCTGGAATTGGATCAGTGCCCCCCCTTTCCCTTTGGGTTTTGGGGTTTTGGGGGGTTAGTTATGATTATAATAATAACCCCCCTTGGGTCAAACCCCAAATGACTTCCATTTTTCCCCGGTGCTGTAAGCCCCCCACGGGTTTAAAAGGGGTTCCCAGAATTTAATAATATATCCCCCAAAGGGGTTCAGCGCCCCCCCGGATAACGTGGCAGTGGCCCTGGCCCAACATGCTGTTTTAAAGTGCTCAACATAATAAGCTTCTGGTTACACCGGGTTTTGGGGGTTCCCCCCATGAATATAATTATATTCTGGTTATCTGTTGGGGTGGAGACCACATATGAAGGTCTGCCCGGTTCCCGTTTATTAAATGATTCTTCAAGGAGGGGGAGAGGAGAATCTTGATGCTAGTTTTGACAAAAAACCGGAGCTTCCTTCTTCCACGGATCATATTTATCCTTCTATTCCTCAGGCGCCTATTGCTCCTCCCATATTTCCCCAAAAAGAAGATTTGAAGACCTTATGGCCCTTTTTAAAAAAACTTTATGGTTCTCCCAACTTTCCCCAAGACCACCTTATGGTCCCCCCATCTTTCCCCCCATGAAGCCTTTGGCCCCCCATCTTTCTCCAACAAAAAGCCTTTTGGTCCTCCCATTTTTTCCCAACATACAAGACCTGATGGTCCTCCAACTTCCTGTTTTTTGGTAGCCCAAAGGATACATTTTTCATTTTCAGTGACTGTTTGACCCTTGGGCTTAGTGTTTCCCATAAACTATATTAATGTTTAAGGTTAGTTAAAATATAAACAAATAATATAGACGAACATGATTCCTTCTGCGTCGAAATTCATGTAACAAGACGGATCATCCAGTGTTCGCCCTTCAAGGGAGTACATTGGATTAAGATACCCTCGTGGGGAACCCTTTAACCCCAGCCTTACTTTTGCATTTCTCCACCTCCACTAACCCCTACCTTCCACACTCCTCCCCAGATCTTTTCACACCTCGTACTCCATGCCTTTGCACACCTCGTACTCCATGCCTTTGCACACCTCGTACCACTTGTTCCACCCCTTCGCATCCCTCTGCCCCTTGTTCCAACCCTTCACACCCTATCCCTTTGTTCCAACCCTTGCACACTTCGTCCCCCCTTGTTCCAACCCTTCACAACCCCGAATCCTTACTCCAACCCTTCGCACATTCTTACCTTCACATATCCTCCCCCTCAGCTGTGTATGACCCTTATGGCGCTAGTCTCAAGTTGATTACAATTAGATTAACCTGATTGCCTTCCATTTTCCAGGCGTTGTATGACCCTACGTATTTAGCGCTTCTCCAAATATGATAATAATAACAGTGAAGGCCTCTTGTTTTAAAAGGGGGCCCGTTTAGAAGTCAGATCAAGAGTCCCTTCACCCCGGTGAACGGAATCTTGCTTCGAAATTCTGGACCCCTTTCCTTTTAATCGGATTAACTGTTAAATATCCCAACCGTTCCTTTCTTTTTGGCCTCACAAGAGGGGGTTTTCCCCTTTTATATCAGTGGCTTAACAGAATGACAAGGTATCAACGTTCTAACGCAGCTTCCATTGGAGTGCTGTGGTGGTTGTGTCGCCCACCTGCTTTCAAAGTGGATTAATAAGGCGTGTCAAGTGACCCGCTGGTTATATGTTGGGAATCTGATGGTGGAAGCATTACTGGAGGTTCTAGCAGATCCAGCAAGCATTACTGGAGGTTACCTTCAACTTCAGGAAGCATTACTGGAGGTTACCCAACTTCAGGAAGCATTACTGGAGGTTACCTTCAACTTCAGGAAGCATTACTGGAGGTTACCTTCAACTTGGGCATTACTGGAGGTTACCTTCAACTTCAGGAAGCATTACTGGGGGTTACCTTCAACTTCAGGAAGCATTTGGAGGTTACCTTCAACTTCAGGAAGCATTACTGGAGGTTCCTTAACTTCAGGAAGCATTGCTGGAGGTTTTTCCCGTAGATCCAGGAAGTATTACTGGAGGGGTTTCCTGCAGACCAGGAAGTATTACTGGAGGTTGCCTGCAGATCCAGGAAGTATTACTGGGAGGTTGCCTAGATCCAGGAGTATTACTGGGGGTTGCCTGCAGATCCAGGAAGTAATACTGGTGTCGCGTGGGTCTTGGGGAGATATATAGGAGGTCAAAGATACTCCTTGTTGGATGGTTACGGTATATTTACAGTAAGTGAAGGAGAGTCCCAGCACACCGCTGTCTCGCCTGTAGGTCTAACGTTAGTGAGAGAGAGGCCATGAGAGGCTGGCACACGCTGAGCCTCTGACGTCAGCGGGTACCGTGACGTCACACGAAAGGACCAGCTGTATAAAAAAGGGAAAAATCACTACACAAGTGTATATATGATATGACACGACAGCTCGGCCATGTTATCGTATGACGTCTCGGCATACTATACAATCCCCATAGGCTGAACAGACAGGTGGTACTGGATGAATCTATACAATAGCAAACACATTAAACTTTGAACTTATCAAGATTAATCTTACTCGCACTTCTTGAGTTAATGGTACATAAGAGAAATTTAATGGATCTAGAAATAATGGATTATATATAAAACAATTGCAAATTTGATCGATCAATCTGTATTCATGCACTCAGCGGGTTCTGAGGAAGAATAAATATTTAAGGGGAAAAAGTTTTAACAGGAAAGATAAACTCGGGTAAACGGGTTATACTGTTAAAACTCCCGAACTCAGAAAAGAACTTGAACACAAACAATCTTGCTAGATACTGGAAATCTAATAACAAAAAACACAGTCAATAATTCGGTTCTAAACTGGATTTTCTAATTTTCATCTTTAGCTCACAACTTATGATCACTTTCCTACTGGAGGAATGAACAACTCGGTTTTGATTAACATAATCACTTTCCTACGGAGGAATAAACAGGCTCGGTGGAGTGGATGGATCCTCCCGGTGAAAAGTTAAACCAATGACACAAAGTATGAGCAAAGGAGAACGGTTTCCTATCTCTTACTGCAGGTAAGAATTACTCGACACACGACACTTTACTCTGCAAAGGCTTACTGTCAACTGGAAGGAACACTATCTGGAACACGAGGGACAACAACTGGCACTCTAGTGAGTACACTAGCAACAGAACGGCTTTCTGCAATTGCTTTTGCATCAGCGAGAGATGCTATAACTCATTCAAATAGTCTTTCTTCAACAAAGCGTCCCTGGAGAGGAACTACTACTTGAACTAGCAACATTGCATGGATAGACTCAGTACTCAAGGCGTCCGGATACCTCCGGTACCCTAGGCATCTGAACGCTATCTTGCATGCAAGATATTGTAGGGCTGAATTCCAGACAGGAGTGACAGTAATACTAGTGCCTTGATCGCTCGGCTACGTTAATAAGTGAAACACATACTTTCTACAAGAACTAATCTGAACTTCACATTCCGCATCACTCTGGCAATTCTCTGATACAAGCTGGAAGAACAAACACATTGTTCAAAGGCTAGAGACTGTCTTTCAGTCATTAAGGGACTATGAGGGCTGTTTACTGACTCATTATCATTATGGCGCTGAATGGCAATACACACAGTATTATCGCACATGGTTACTAGAACTTCAATTCCTCGACTGGCAGCAAACACATTACTACTTAACTTTACTTGAGACATGACTGAGCAATTAAACGAGAATCGAATTGAAAGCAGAAATTTACACAAGTATATAGCACAATATAGCTTAACTGGTAGTAATTATTAACTATTCTGCATGAGTAACACGGATAATAGCACAATAACACTAAAGAAAAGATAACTCACTGGAAATTGACTTGGCAAGAATATTCAACACACTAAGATAAAACAATCTAGCTTTAACTTGAACAGCAAAATGAGTTTTCTTTTCTTTAAATATCAACAAAATTGCAACACAATAAAAAGAATTAAATACACAATTAATTAAAAGAATTCAATAATGGTTATGGCACTAGCAACAATCTGATAAAACAAATCGATAGAATTGTTCACTGGCAAAAATTAAAGTAACTTTACTGCTTGTATCACTAGAAGTTCACTGGAATAATTACTTATTACTCTTAGGAAATGACAAGTTACTAGAGCAATTAAACACAACAAAATTGATAAAACAAGGTGAATACTGGCCAATTTACTTTACACAAAATCAATTTCAGGAATGACTGATTGAAAAAAATTCACACTGGGGTAAATTATTTTCACACAACACAAAGATATTAGAAATAAAATAGTTTGAACACTCTTACTCTTAATTGCAAGCAAAGCAAGGTAACTCAATGAAACAGTTACTGAACAATTTACTAAAAACACTGACTTTAGACAAACTAAGAGTGAAATTGTTCAAACACATGAAAACAAATGAAAAATTAATGACAATAAAATGGTATTAACACTTACATCAGCTGGAAGATACTCATCAAGGCACAGAACAGTACTTACTGCACATACAAAGTCATGCTCTTGTTGACTATATACAAGTAATTATTGTAGCAAAATAATATCTTCAGTAAGTTATTTGTCTAATCTGCAAAATGAAGGCACATTAGCACTATACAAAAGAACAAGTACACAAAACAATAGCAGGTGCAAGGGAAAAATAACACTGACTGCAACACATAAGAATTAGCAGGGAATATTACTGGTAAAAATTTAAAATTGCTTGGAGGAGAAAACAATATGTAGTTACTGGGGCAAGCAAAATTAATTAATTACACAATTAAAACATTAACAAACAAGGGTAAGATAATAAAAAATAACTCTGGGATAGTACACTTGGTGGAACATAATTAACAAAACAGAAAATTCAACAACACATGGGTAATGCTGGGGAAAAAAATTTAAAATCTTTTAAAAAAATTACTACTTGGTGGAATATTGGAACACAAGATAACTTTAACAAAACTGTACTTACTGCATACTTAGTAACACAACGAAATTCACAGAAATAATAACGCAATAATTAACAAGAGACAATACTAGTGAAATAAAAAATTAATGCAATTAATTAATTTAACACAGAACACTTCCTAGGATAACTCAAAATTTATGTAACTCGCAGAAATTGTCTCAACACACGAAATTGTCTATAGATTATCTGAAAAATAAAACAACACAATAAATGTCTCTAGGGTGTAAAACTTGACTGAAGCGTGGTGGTGGAGGCTGGTGGAGGATGGTGATCCACTCGCGCAGATATCTAGGAGTAATGTGCATAAACGTTGAACTACGAACCGAGGCTTTAGTACAGTTGGCACAACAGTTCAGAAGAAACACACTCAGGACGCCGACCTGGTTGTAGCCAATAAACTGCTTGCAGGACCCAGTTAAGGGTGAAATAATCCACACTTAATGCTTTGTGTGGGTGGATGCACGTGGTCAAGGCGTCTGCCTTAGCGTGGGTGGTGGGGGGGTGGTGGCTGGTAGGGTTAGCCCACACTGCTTCCCGCGTCGCCTGTGGCTTACGCCGTTTACATGAACTTAACCCAGGGTGGCTTGAATAACCCAGGAATACCACGGGGGTGTTATTGTACACAGAACAGCAATACACTGGAGTACAAGGTGGTATAAATGCTTGGACTCACGTGGCTTACTTCTCAGACAGCAGAGTGGCTTGCTGGCTTAGTAGAATATTTTCACACAGATTGACTGGCTTGGAATCTTGTGACAAACTAGCACAGCAAGGTAGAAGCTGGCTTAAGCCTAGGCTGACGTAACTGGTGGTGGCTTTACTGGCTTGAATGGGACTCTCCTTCACTTACTGTAAATATACCGTAACCATCCACCAAGGAGTATCTTTGACCTCCTATATATCTCTCCCAAGACCCAGGACAAGTGGTGAGCAGCGGTGTGCCGTAATTTTTATCGATTACGATGTTATAGAGAATAGACTTCAAGCAAGCAAACAGCCTCCAGACCGACCACGTTACCAGCTCCTACATCAAAGAAGTCTACATATCTACAGTATCTCCTAGTCAGCTAAGTGCCTTACTTGTTAATTTTGCTAAAACCTACGAGGGTTGACCCGGGTTTGCAAATTCTGTACGAGTAAGCCAGTGTAGGTCTAACGTTAGTGAGAGAGTGCCTATGAGAGGCTGTGCACATGCGCTGAGCCTCTGACGTCAGCGGGTACCGTGACGTCACACGCAAAGGACCAGCTGTATAAAAGGAAAGATACACTACACAAGTGTATATATGATACTGACACGACACTGGAGGTCCTGCAGATCCAGGAGTTTACTGAGGTGCCTGCAGATCCAGGAAGTATTACTGGAGGTTGCCTGCAGATCCAGGAAGTATTACTGGAGGTTGCCTGCAGATCCAGGAAGTAATACTGGAGGTTGCCTGCAGATCCAGGAAGTATTACTGGAGGTTGCCTGCAGATCCAGGAAGTATTACTGGAGGTTGCCTGCAGATCCAGGAAGTATTACTGGAGGTTGCCTGCAGATCCAGGAAGTATTACTGGAGGTTGCCTGCAGATCCAGGAAGTAATACTGGAGGTTGCCTGCAGATCCAGGAAGTATTACTGGAGGTTGCCTGCAGATCCAGGAAGTATTACTGGAGGTTGCCTGCAGATCCAGGAAGTATTACTGGAGTTTCACAGTTTCTGTGCCTGCAGATCCAGGAAGTAATACTGGAGGTTGCCTGCAGATCCAGGAAGTATTACTGGAGGTTGCCTGCAGATCCAGGAAGTATTACTGGAGGTTGCCTACAGATCCAGGCACTGCCAACATTATTAGCTAAAAGATGATATCACAGTTTTCAGTGCTTTCTATGACTAAACACACATAAAGAAATACTCTTTGCTTGGCCTCGGTCTATATGACTAATAGAGCATTGCTTTATGAAGCCTTGATTTATTCTCATATGTCCTTGAATTGTTTTTGACATAGGCGTGGCACTAACCTTTGCAAAATAAAAATGTCTTTGATACAGAGTACTGGACTTTAGTTTATCCTAAATGCTTTGCATTCCCCAGGCGGCATACGAACCCCCTACGGGTTTAGTGCCTCGACCTGATTCAAACAATAAAAACTGCAGGCCAACAAAAGCAGAAGAAAAACGGCAAAAACAACAGAAATAGCAGAAGCTGCATCAACAGCAGCAGCAGCAGCAGCAGCAGAAACATTATTATTATTATTATTATTATTATTTATTTATTATTATTATTATTATTATTATTATTATTATTATTATTATTATTATTATTATTATTACATTTACATGACAGCGCTAAACACAAATGGATCATTCGGCAAATAGCATTACTAGAAGCAACAACAGCTCCATTAGCAATAGTAATAACCACTGTAACAATGACAATAATCACTGCAGCAGTAATAATAATCACTGCAGTAGAAATAGCAATCACTGCAGCAGTAATAATAATCTCGGCAGCAGCAATAACAACCACTGTAATAATAACAATCTTACAGCAGCAGTAACAACCACTGTAACGGTAACAACAGTCACTGTAGCAGTAATAGCAACAATCACTACAGCAGCAATAGCAACAATCACTACAGCAGCAATAGCAGCAATCACTGCAGCAGCAATAACAACCAATATAATAACAATCGCTGTAGCAGTACTAACAATCACTGCAGCAGGAATAACAACCACTGTAACAATAACAACAATCGCTGCAGCAGTAATAACAATCGCTACAACAGTAATATTAATTACTGCAGGAATAATTAAAACAATCACTGTAGCAGTAATAACAATCACTGCAGCAGTAATAACAATCACTACAACAGTAATAACAATTACTGCAGGAGTAATTAAAACAATCACTGTAGCAGTAATAACAATCACTGCAGTAGTAACAACAATCACTGCAGCAGTAAGAACAATCACTGAACAGTGATAAAAATCACTGCAGGAGTAATAAAAACAATCACTAAAGGAGTAATAAAAACAATCACTGCAGTAGTAATAATAATCACTGCAGTAGTAATAACAATCACCGAAGGAGTAATAATAACAATCACTGAAGGAGTAATAACAACAATCACTGCAGGAGTAATAACAATCACTGCAGTAGTAATAATTAATGCAGCAGTAATGATAACTACTGTATAAATAGCAATCACTACAGTAATAACAATCACTGCAATAGTAAAAACAATTACTGCAGCAGTAATAGCAACAATCAATGCAGCAGTAATAACCACTGTAACAATAACAACAATCACTGCAGCAGTAATAACCACTGTAACAATAACAACAAACACTGCAGCAGTAATAATAATCACCTCAGCAGTAATAACAATCACTGCAGCAGAAATAACGACTGCAGCAGTAATAACAATCACTGTAGCAGTAATGACAACCTCTGTAACAATAACAACAATCACTAAAACAGCAATAACCACAATAAGTGCAGCAGCAATAACAACAGTCACTGCAGCAGTAATAACAATCACTGCAGCAGTAATAACAATCACTGCAGCAGTAATAACAACAATCACTGCAGCAGTAATAGCGACCACTGCAGCAGTAATAACAACAATCACTGCAACAGTAATAACGATCACTGCAGCAGTAATAACAACAATCAGTGCAGCAGTAATAGCGATCACTGCATCAGTAATAACGATCACTGCATCAGTAATAACAACAATCAGTGCAGCAGCAATAACAACAATCACTGCATCAGTAATAACAACAATCAGTGCAGCAGCATTAACAACAATCACTGCATCAGTATTAACAACAATCACTGCTGCAGTAATAACGATCACTGCATCAGTAATAACAACAATCAGTGCAGCAGCAATAACAACAATCACTGCATCAGTAATAACAACAATCAGTGCAGCAGGAATAACAACAATCACTGAAGCAGTAATGACAACAATCACTGCAGCAGTAATAACAATCACTGTAGCAGTAATAACAACAATCACTGCAGCAGTAATAACGATCACTGCAGCAGTAGTAAAGATCACTGCAGCAGTAATAATAATCACTACAACAGTAATAACAATTACTGCAGGAGTAATTAAAACAATCACTGTAGCAGTAATAACAGTCACTGCAGCAGTAATAACAATCACTGCAGCAGTAATAACAACAATCACTGCAGCAGTAATAACAATCACTGCAGCAGTAATAGCGATCATTGCAGCAGTAATAACGATCACTGCAGCAGTAATTACAAACACTGCAGCAATAATAACAACAATCACTGCAGCAGTAATAACAACAATCACTGCATCAGTAATAACAATCACTGAAGCAGTAATAACGATCACTGCAGCAGTAATAACAATCACTGCAGCAATAATAACAACAATCACTGCATCAGTAATAACAACAATCACTGCAGCAGTAATAACAACCACTGCAGCAGTAATAACGATCACTGCAGCAGTAATAACAATCACTGCAGCAATAATAACAACAATCACTGCAGCAGTAATAACAACAATCACTGCAGCAGTAATAACAATCACTGCAGCAGTAATAACGATCAC